>JAJLUN010000015.1:44770-79990 GCA_030564365.1 Blastobotrys arbuscula | reverse complement strand
TTAAAATAAGGCGGCTTACTTTTTATTTTTTTATTTTACAAAGGATATACTAAAACGACGTTCAAACACTTCTCCAAACAGACAAAACGTTTGAATTCATTAAGAAACGTCGAATCAAATTCGCCGAACGGAGAAGAAGCTATCGCAGTAGTAGAAGCAGAAGCAGAAGTAGCAGCAGAAGCAGAAGCAGAAGCAGAAGCAGCAGTAGTAGTAGTAGCCGCAGCCGAAGAGAAAGCGAACAAGTAGTGCATACTAGTAATAGTACTACTAACGACGATAATAGTAGTTTTATGGACAAAATGACTAAAAGTCACAAGAAACCATCTATTTCATTCGCAGGCGATGTTCAAGTGTTTGGTGAGAATGACGAGCATAACGGGAGCAGTGGAAGTAGTGGTAATTCCGAAAGTGAAGACGATCAAACAGATCAATCAACAGACAATAATAATAATAATAACGATTCTAATACCCCATTAAGTTCAGCTACCCCGCCTAGTGGAAGTACTACTAGCGTGATCACCAAACTCAACACAGCAAACAATGGGATAAACAATGGAATAAACAATGATGTAAACATTGATAAGAAAGACGATGGGTATTTTATTGCATCTCATTATCCAGATGGTAGCAAGTCAGCAGCAGGTTCCAGTCCGTCAAGAACTCCAACCGGCACTTACAATCCACCCCGTAAACCTTTTGCGGCTCACAACATGAAAAGCTCCATGAAAAAGACGGCTAGTAAACCATCACAATCAGCAGAAGAACGGAAACGAGAAAGTCAAGTGAAATATAAAGCTCAAGAAGAAGCGTATGTTCGGAAACTGACGAAAGATATGTTGGAAGAATTCCATTCCAGAAGCACACCAACTCATTACTATGATGATTATTTGTTGGATACTGATGAAGATTTGGTGGATGAAGAAGAAGATCCGAACTCAGTTGGTGGATTAGGTGGTGTAGGGACTAGTTTTGATGATGAATATACGGACAAAGGCTCATCAGTTCCATTTTTAGAAATTAGACAATCACTAGATGAATTCGATGGCTATGATGACAATTTAAAAGAACGATTAGAATGGCAAGCAATGTTGAGTTCAGTTTTGACAGGTGAAGTTGTTAGAGCTGAAAAAGATCGATTAGAAAAACAGCCTGAACTGAAAAATTTAATGCAAGATGATGATTGGTGGATTGGACTTCGAGCTAAAGTATGTGGTCGGACGGTAGAACAACAAAAACGAGTGATCGATTATGCTAGAAGCCAAATTCAAGCAGTATTTGACGAATTCTGGGAATTTAAAATTCAATATGGTAGTGGGGAAAGTTTGGAATTTACAGTTGAACAGGTTGAAAGTGTTATTGAAAAAGTCGAAAAAGTCGAGGGGTTGTGGAAGAATTTGAATGCCATGAAAAAAGAATGCAGTCGATATGGTGATCCGGATTTTCAAAAACGTTTAGAAGCACTGATCGCTTGGTTGAATATCACAGGAGCTATTACTCAAGAATTTGAACTGTTACGAAAATGGACTAGAAATGATGAAATTGATCCCACAGTTAAACCGAACGAAAAAGAAGACGATCGGCCTTCTTTGGTAGAAACAATGCTGAAACAAGACGATTTGGAAAGTATTTTTGTTAATAGGTTACAAAAGACTATGGGCCCAATGATTGAAAAAGCAAGGGATGCTACTGTAGAATATTCTGAAATTTATGTTAAAATGGGGTTGCCCCTATTTCATGAACGATTGTCTTATTTAATGCAGTTCCCTGTCAAAATGATTCAGGAAGTTATGAGATTAAGATTGATTTATGCTAAGCGATTAGTTAATCCAACTGCGCTAATTGTCGACCAAATGATTACCGATTTGGGTAGGTATTTACAGTTATCGGTTGACATTGTTAAACGTAATGAAGAATATGCTGCCCCAATTTTTGATAAAGGATGGGTATTTGTTAACCATACAGATTCTAGTTTTAATGACTCAATTTTAGAATGTTTGGATTATTATTTGGAGCTATTACAAGGTAAAATGTTGCGAGATTCAAAGACTACATCAAGAATGTACTTGACATTCAAAGAAAGTGATCATTTGGAAGCACAATATTATTTTTTGGCGGAATTGAGTAAAACGATTACAGGGGCTGATTTATCGGTAGCCGGTTCGTTCAGTACATTAGAAATTAAATTGTTGAATAAACTATATGCATATTGGGAAAGTCAAATGAGGGGGCCATTGTCTTGGACTGTTCCTGAAGTTGAACGATGGTTTAATACTACCATGGTCAATGTTCGAAGTTTTCAAAGAAAACTTTTACGATTTTATCGGTAAGTACAATCAGGGAAAAGAAAATTTTTGCTAACATTTTTTTTATAGAATTTTGTGTTCGAATTATGAAAACTCTACTGAGTATACAATCCAACCCAACAAATTGAAAACTTTTGTTGAATCACTACGGGAAACTGGACACTTTTTGGTATATACTGGTGGATTTGAAAAGTTTGGTATTTACACGATTGCAAGCCCCGCACTATCCAATAAAATTGAAGCTATTGAACAATTATTTAAAGGTTATCTTCGAAGGGATGAAAATATGACTGAAGAACCTAACTGCTATTTACTAATATTTTGCATCCAAGAACCGTTAGTTTGGGAAGGGGAAATTTTCAATATGGATATTCCATACTTTGATATTGATTTACGACCAGGGAGAATACGGTTAGTGTCTGAAGGTAAAAACACCGATTTGAAACAAACTAGAAAGTTGTTGGCACGGATTTGTAGTGGTATTGATGCTTTTGATGTGGCTATTGAACAACGGTCTCACATCACTAAAGTCAACAATGAGTTTAACAGGATACGAAAGATGTTTTTCAGATTAGCTGTTTCGGTTATTACCGGTTGTTCTAACTTTAGGACCCAATGTCGAGATCATGGAGGGTTGGAAAAAGAAAACGGATGTCAAGAAACTATTCATAATATGTTCAAATTTGCACGAGAATTTGGTCAACGAGGAATCCATGTTATGGACGCTAATCGTAAAGGTAATGTCGCCATGAAGCTGATTATTCTGGCAGTAGAATGGGTCACATTTATTTGCGATGATTGTGTACCAACTGATTATAAAACTTTTAGATGGACGGTTATTGCGATGGAATTTGCTATGGTTATGACTCGAGGAGTAAATATTATGGCAATAAATGATGCCCAATTTAATGATTTGCGATTAAAGGTTGCTGGATGTATGACTTTATTGATTTCTCATTTTGATATAATGGGTGCACGATCTAAAGCTGCTGAACGTAAACGACATGCCGAAATGACTCAACGGAATAGAAGAACCAATGTTCAATACAAGGATGATGATGAACTGGTTGCAATTTTGAGGGAAGAAGCATTGAGAAAAATCACCAATTTGGAAGAAGTCCGGCAAGATTATCAATCAGTAGGTAAAGTATTGGACAATACTAATACGGATTCTGAATTTTTAACGTTTTTACAGTCTTCATTTTCCAAAATGTCTATTCGATGGCAACAGGGGCAATTTATTGGTGGTGGCAGCTTTGGTAGTGTTTACACAGCTGTCAATTTGGACACTGGTGGCGTTATGGCTGTGAAAGAAATTAGATTACAAGATAATATGCATATTAGACGAGGGCTGAAGAGTATTAAAGATGAAATGACTGCATTGGAAATGTTATCGCATCCAAATATTGTTCAATATTATGGCGTGGAGGTGCATCGCGATAAGGTATTTATCTTTATGGAATATTGTGAAGGTGGTTCATTGGCGTCTTTGCTAGAGTATGGTCGAATTGAAGATGAGCAGGTTATTCAAGTTTATACATTACAAATGTTGGAAGGTCTGGCTTATTTGCATAGTAAAGGAATTGTTCATAGAGATATCAAACCAGAAAATATCTTGCTGGATCATATTGGCGTTATTAAATTTGTTGATTTTGGTGGTGCCAAAGTGATTGCAAGAAATGGTAGGTCAAGAATGGGTAAGGCTGCTGGTGGCGGTGAAGAAACGCCACCACCTGCACCAAGAAGCTCCACTAAATTGAATAGTATGACTGGTACACCAATGTACATGTCACCCGAAGTAATTACAGGTGCCGATACTGGTAGACATGGCAGTATTGATATTTGGAGTACTGGATGTTGTGTTTTGGAGATGGCCACTGGCAGAAGACCATGGGCCAATTTGGACAATGATTGGGCGGTGATGTATCATATCGCTGCAGGCCATTTGCCACAACTACCAAGTCCGGACCAGATGAGCGATGATGGTATTGAGTTTTTAATGAAATGTTTGCAACGAGATCCACAACAACGACAATCTGCAGTTGAGTTGTTGCGAGATGTATGGATTTTGGATATTAGTACCAAATTGATTGGTGATCCATCTTTAGATTTTGAATCGCAGCAAAGTCAAACGAGTAGTTCAAGCTCTTCTGTCAGTGTTCAATCGCCTGTTTCACAGCCATCATCGCAGGTGCCGTCAAGGGATTTGAACCAAATGCAACAAGCAGCTAGGTCGATTACACACTCTTACACATCACAAGCTACTGCTGCTAATGCTGCTGCTGCTGCCGCTGCGCAAGCACAAGCACAAGCGGTAATGCAATCTAGCGAAAATGGAACTACAAGCAATATGGCCAGTTTAAATGGTAGTGAAGGTTCCAATAACAGCCCCAACTCATCAATTGTATTTCAACAATCTTTAACCAGTGGAGGCACAAAACCTTTTCAACAACCAATGCCATCATCATTATCGTTAGAACAGTTGCAAAGCCCTGCGCCCAGTCAAGTGGGGTTGAATTCCAACACTTCTGGTAGTTTGAACCATTTTTATTCTCCAAGGTCAAGCTCAGCTGACTCACCATTGGACCCGGAAATAGTCGCCAATAATACCATAGGGTACGATTTGAGCAACGTGAGCAGTTCGAATTGTACCCCAGTTGTTCCAACGAGTCAAGCTGATCAACCAGGATACTTTGCTCCTGAATTGAATGAAACAATTGGTGAACAGCCATCATTGGAGGAAAGTTTGGCACGGGAGAATGCATCGGCGCATGAGCAGGATGATACAACGTTAACACAGGCAGAACATGAGCAATGACACTAAAACTAACCAGGAATAATGGAACAATAGCATCTAATGAATGATTTAAGTTTTTGAAAAAATAAAAAAAATAAAACTGTTATTATGTATTATTTATTTAGCAAAGTTACCAGTAATATTATAATTTAAACTTATTTAAAATTTATTTTTCATCTTCAGCGGTTTACATCAAGCTTTTGGCCCTTCCACTCATACTAAATTGGATCGAACCATCATCTTCATTTTCATCATCGTCATCAGTTTTGTGGCTGGTTGGGTGCGTGCTAGTACTGTTATCATCGCTAACATATCGGTTATCGTGATCATCATCACCTGGATCAAACTCATTATTTAAGAATTCCATCTCGCTAGTGCGTCGGTTGATATCCAATGCATCGAATGTTAATCTAACGTTATTATAAGCACCGTTCGTTACTTTATTGTTATCGTGATCAGATATCGTATTTTCAAAACCTTGCTGTTGTAATTTCGCTTCTTTAGCTTGATGTACCGAGTCTTGGCTATCATGTTGTTCAAGCCTTTGGTCCAATTTTCCTCTTGTCTCTTGTTCTCCCTGTCTCCTGACACCGATGTCAATAGATCCCAACTGCACCTGTCCCTGGCCATTCTGATTCTTTTCCTTTTCTCGTTTCTTTCTAGGTACTGTGGTAGATGCTTCAGGCTCAGAATCAGCATTTCTCAGAGGCCTATTTCCGTCATTGGCGCTAGCTTCTGGATTGGACTGGCTTGTGTCTCCAATTAACGCAGAGGTCGAATATCTAGCCGCCACGTTATTCAAATTGGTTTTTCGAGCTTTTCTTGAATTCTGCGACAGAAGACGGCGCGGCGGCCGTGCGGCTTTTGAAACACCAGCGATCTGTAGCTGAGATGATGATGATGATGATAGTCGGGACCACGCCTGTCTTGGTACTGGTAGGTTTGTCTGTTTGCTAGGATGAATAATATCTGGTTTCCAGTCTTTAATCTCATCTAATTGGCGCCGTCGCAATAAGGACATAATTGGCGTCTTTGGCGTAAAATATTCTTGTGCCTGCCGTTCCGCATATGCTGCTTCATAAGAATTGGTAGACTGGTATGTAGGATCCGGGTTAGGCCGTGAAAGGATACCTGCTGACGGCGGGATTATTTCGTTGGTTGCCAAAACTTTGGTGGTGGTTAGGATCTCTGGGTAATCTACTGATTTCATATTAATATCGTGGGTATCTTGATGGTATCGATGAAGACTTGGAGCCATGCTATAATTGTAGTCGCGGTTGCCGGTATTTTGTCCTTGGGTATTTGTGTTGGTATTGGTATCAGAGTAGAAATTTGGGGTAGATACTCTAGGTGTTGGGCGGACGTCATACATGTGGAATTCATTTGGACTTGGTGTTTCAGTGTGCTCATCTCTTTGTGGCGGGTCTTGTTCATCATCATCAGTCTCGCTATCAATTACAATATGGCATTGGCAATTAACACCGCATGAACATAGTTGGTCCCGTGTGCATCCACAATGGTATCTCCTTTGCCGACCTCTTGAATTCATGTTTGTCACTTCTTCAATATCTGAACCCTCTTCAATTGCCAATTCTGATAGCCTTGTAGCTACTCTCAAAGCAGCTGGGTCAATATTAGCATCCACTGGTACATGGTAAGGACGTTGCGGACCTTGAGCAGTATATTCTCTTCTGCTGTTAAATGCAGCCATTGGATTAGTATTAGCTCTTGCATGTACCGCTGCTGCCTCTAAAACAGAGTTAGCTTCTTGAACAATAGCTCGAGCAGCAATTTCTCCAGGTGGTGGTCGGTTAGCTCGAACTGGACGTAATCGATGTTGAAACAATTCCCTATTGCTATCAGACGATGATCTTTCTTCTTCACATTCTTCGCCGCTGCCGTTTTTATTTGATTCGTCCGCTTCTTCTTCTGCGGTGGTGCTGATAAAACTCATTGGGGTCCCAACTCGCCTTCCTCTATTAGCGTCTACGAATGATGTTTGAGCCGAAGCACCACTGGGGCCAGGGGCATCTGCCAACAATGAATGCCCAGAGCGTCCTCTATGTGAGAATCCTTCAGCTGGCGGAGAAAAATCATTGATATTTGCTGCAGACCCAATCAATGCTTCTTCTGGTTCATCTGGGACATACTGATGGTCATCTATAATCATTCTACCATCATCATCTTGCTCGCCATCATTATTAAATATGTTTAACCCCTGGTTTTCTGTATCAGCTCCAGCTCCTTCGAATCCTTCCTCTACATTAATCAGCCGTGCTTGTTGATGCCATAAATATTGCGGGATACGAATAATTGGGCAATCAATTCTTGGTTCCGCCGCCACATCATTTTCATCATCATTATCATTGAAAACCCCATAGTCATATACCTCGTTTATCCGAATCGTCCATAGATATACGTGCTTAAAATCAAAACAAGAATGGGTTGATTGTAAAAAATCTTGCCCTTCTTCGTCAGTTCCAGTCGATTTAGTGCCCTTTACTGTCCTTAATCTTTTTCTAAAAGGTTTTTCATACCACTCAATTAAATCTCTACACTGCATAAATTCAACGGTATAGTTCACCAGATCATCACTTTCCATATGTTTCCAAGCAAATTTTCTACTTTTTTTCTCCCACCACGATGACACATATGGTTTGGAAAAATATTGGTGCAGACAATCATACCCATCTTTTTGTTTAAAAAATTCTCGCTCGGTTATATAATCTTTCTGTCGTTTGTTGCTAAATGGGCTATGATCTCTCCTAATACCAAACATGAAGACCTCTACTAATCTCGTCATCAAGAGCCAATATAGCCATAGTAAAATCCATTTTAGTACTATCAACTTTTTAATACCCTTATTCCTCTTTGAATTTAAAAACTCATTTTCTAGTCCAATTCTAGTTGGTCGATGTTTAGGAACTCTATAACATTGGAACCCAAATGGTACATTCCGCTCATCACTTAAATTCATTATATCTTTGAAACAGATGTTCCTAGGATTGAGGATATCAGCCATTAACGTGGTAGCCATAAGTCTAGTAAGTGTGCAGTATCTTCTTTTCCCCTGATGGAAATATTTTTTATCGGTTCCTTTCAAATGTTGGTAACTGACCACACGCTCATATTCAATTTGGCTAACATATCTTAGCTCCACTGGATGATGAGTAAACTTCCCATACCCAGGAGTTTCAAGAAAGTTCAAAACTGGTCTATAGTATGGTCCAATTAACCCCCAAAAAGACCCATTATTATAATTAGCTATGATCCATAAATCAGCAATTCTCAAGCAATCTTTGTATGATATTTCTAATGGTGATATTATTTGATTTTCCAAACATCTATTTCCTTGGTCGTTTAATTTGATAAAGTTCTCTTCATCTGTCATAAAATATGGATGAGAATCAAAATGACTATAATCAGGTGAAGATTTGGCGTTTATAGACGTGGTAGTGTCCATGGAAGCCATGATATGTTGGTAGTTAGCAATATATAGTTGAATTAAATTGTTGTAGCGCTTAGATTTGGATGTTAGTAAAATAACGTCGAATGGTTAAATTTGGAAATAATATTGGTTTAGCTAAAAGACACAAGTAACTATGACTTCCTGCATAGATATGTAACGCTTACAAAAAAATTCAGAATACAGCAACTAGTGAAAAAAAAAAAAAAAATAAAAAAAAAATTTAAAATAAATAAATAATGTAAACACACTAATTGTGACTCGACAGTCTAACAACTAGTAAACTGTTCTTTGAATGTAATTGTATGTTTCCATTTGTCCTCCAAAACATGATATAAAGGTCGCATCGATGCAAACGATTGTACAAATTCTCGTAAGTTCTGTGCTTCCTCAGCCCCCGATTTGTAGCCATACTGTTCCCATGGGCCAACAGTGCCGTCCTCGATGGTTGTGTCCTTTCCATCATTCCCTTTGCCGTTACTACTTGGCTGATACACATAAATCTCTGAGAAACCGGGGTATGAGAAAAGTCCAAACAATGACGAACCTTTTTTTAATTCTTTAACAAATTGCTGTTTAAATGTCTTTATACCATCAACATCAGTGGCAACGGTATTATAAAACAGTATAAAAGTTTCACCCTGTTCCTCCAACGCATGTAAGATTCTACCACAACCATATGTTGACAATTTATCCTCATAATAATGAAAATTATAGCCATTATAATAGGTGATTCCTGAAATGCGCATCATTTTCTCTAGAAAAGTACACAACTCATTTAAACGTTTATTTTCCGCCGAAGCAGTGGATTGCGAAAGTAGCAAATTCCAACTATCGTTGTCAAGAGTTTGATAGGGATTGTTTTTATGATATTTTTTGGTTTTAGGCTCGTGCGCATTTTCAGGTAACAATAAGCAACGGGGCGGGTCGTCTTGTAAGTCTAGTGTAGCGAATAATTCACTAATTCGATTCATGGAACCGTTTATTGTAACGTCTAATAAAAAGCTGTTGGAGATGGACAAAGATTTATTTGTTTATTTTTTCCAATTTGTCTTAGTGCTGAGTGGAGGAACTTCCGAAAACTTTCAGTGCGTTTATCATTAATGAGGTAGAAGAGTGTCGGGCTTATGCATAAAAATTTATCTGATGCATGTAAATTAAAGCAGCGGCTGCTGCACGGTAAACAGTGGCGCGTGGTCGCTATTGTTTTTGTAACGCATCTTTGGTCTTATCCCAGCGCGTTTTCTGTTTACAAGTCTTTATGAAATCTAAACAGGAGGATTTTTGCTAAGTGCTAATCTGACGGGTTACACATATACTATAAGGACGGCAAAAAACTACAATTAACGTATGATGGTTCGCATTGGTCAGTTTTATAATTTGGTCTAAAAATCTAGTAAAATGTTAGTAACATTTGATGAGTACTGTGGGGGCGGTGGCCAAAGGTCATCGATCGAGCAGTGGAGAAGGTATTTTGGTAATTTTCAAAGATATGTATAATGGAGACTTTAAACCTGTAACGGTGGAATTTCAGGTGGAGCTGATAGCGTTTTGTTAGCGATTTTCACATCTGATTTGAACAAACTCTGATAAGTTATTATAACTTGTTAACTGATATATATATATAATATATAACTGCTTTGTTTCAATCTAATTATTATAGATAACCTAGGATTGTATAAGTAGATTTAAAACATTTTTACTACATAGATATATATAAACCAATTTTGAAATATAATAGTAAACAGATTATGAATCCTAAAAAAATTACATAAATAATTAGTATTGGGAAAATTACAGAGCTAAATAATAAAAAAAAATAATAATAATAAAGTAATGAAGAAGCTAACGCACCACAGACAGTTCCAATGTCCATACACGTCTTATATGCACCCTAATAGGTTGGTCATAGGCATCAATTTTCAAGTCTGTAGCATCCCACCAACATTTTCTTGCCGGTTTCCGCCAAAATAACATCAATTTATGAGGGAATAATGTTTCTGCTGACGATTGTTGATCCGCATTTTCATCTGTTTCTTGAGTCAACAGTCTTGTTAATGATAGACTGCTAATGACGGTTTTATCTGGTTCACTCTGTCTAAACCCCCATTCATCTTCAATACCAAAGCCACTTGAACACAGCATTTCAATCAAATGTTGTTCTGCAGAACCTTGGCCATCCGTTTTACGCAAACCTGCAAACACTTTATTCTGCGATATCAATGCTTCACCACATTTTCTTTTAATTACTCTCATTTCATCTTTTGAAATATTTTTATAAGCCGGTAGACAATAATAATCTAAATCTTCACGTAATACTATAATAGCACGTCTACTTTGCTTCAAGGCCATACTAGTCCTTGTAATAGCTTCTTCTTCCAAATCCAAAGAGTTTTCTGAATCTGGTGTTGAAATACGAGGAACCTCTTGAGCCACTTCTCGTAAGATATCCAATGTATATTGCAAACAATCTGGAGAGAAATCGATAATATCAGGCTGCTGCTCTTGACCTAGCGGCCTATTGCCTACCATCGTTATCCCATTTGTGATTCCTATTATGATTGATTCGGGTAGATTAGAAACTTCATGTTTTGTTAGTTCAAAGGCCACACCTCGAAGGTTGATTTTAATTATTGTATTTTCATCTTCTTCGTCGCCTTGAAATAATATTGGTTCTTCACTATTCTGCCGAACTTGTGTTATAATACTTTCTTGCGGTAGTGGCTGTTGCTGCGAGACCGACATTCCGTTAATATGTGTAATTGGTGGTGAGTAAGGAGGAGGAGGTAAATCGTCGCCGTAACTTGGATTTGTGTTGGCTAGTGTTTCGTATTGATTGTTAGTATTGCTAAATGAATGAGGGACTTGAGTTGGTCTATATTTCTCCCCTTCACTCCGGCTACTACTACTGCTGCTGTTGCTGCAAATGTTGGTAGATTTTGATGGTGATTCAGTCGGTACAGACACTTTTTATTTCTTTCTTTTATTACGGAGGAGCCTAAAGTTTTGAAAGAAGGTTAGCAAAACGGCCGAATTGCTCAAAGTAGGGGATCGAGGCAGCGGTACGATATCAATTTTTCAATCTGTCAAAATGGTTTAATTCGAAAAATTTCGTGATGCAGATATTTTTTTGTTGTTCTGCTTAAAAAAAAGGGGGCTAAACAAAAAAAAGGAGTGCAAGCTTTTTTTTTGTATTGTGGTGTTGTTGTAAATAAAAAATAAACGCATTTTAATCTAATTGTACGTTTTGGGAAAATTAAGTAGTCTCTGCTTTTACGTACCACCTAAGCTGCTATAGTTAAACAATTGCTAGTTCCTTGTTGTTGTTACCAAGGTAAGTAACTTCTGATGCACGCCAAATTATCTCAAAAAGAAGTAGTTACCCGGACTTGTATTTTTTTGATGAAATTTGATCTTTAAATCTAATCTATTTTACATTCGACTTTATTTATCATTAATATAACGTCGATATATTAGCAACAATACGAATTGCGGTTTCTATAACTAACCTATGCAGATTTTTTAAATTGTTCTAATTGATTATTTGGCTAAAAGCAGTTAGTATCAATGGATAGGGATAGCTTCATAAACTTACATCATTCATTGCCATTGCAATATACTTGGTATGACTTCCTCGGGCAAATAATTTATCATCTCTTAAAAAGTTGATTGATGTAAATGCTAAATTAGAACCTAATTTCTCACAATTGCATTCAATTTGAATCTTGTCACCGATTTTTCCACCTGAAGACAGATAAGTGACGTTTAAATCAGTGCTAACACCAGTACTATACATCCCATGAGAACTCACTGCCAATGACCCACCAAGGTCAGTGATAGTTGCGATAGTGCCACCATGAAGAATTTTCAACCGGTTTGTATGCTTTTGTTCGATATACATTTCCATCCGGACTTTACCCGGAGTAGAATTTAACAGTTTCAAACCTTGCAAAAGATTTGATTCCAAACCACCAGAATCTAGAAAGTTTTTCCAAACTGTCGATACAAATCGTGTGGAGTTCATTTTCTTTTTCGATTTTCCTTTTTGGCCGTTCTAACTGATCTATATGATTAACAGAAATTTAAAATGAAAAATTCCACGGAGAAAAAAGATTTAAAGTTTTTTAGACGATTTCTCCTTCGCCGATTCCGTCAAGTAGAACCGTTGACCAGGCCCGATTCCGCCTTTGGTTAAATCACGGCGTGCAAGAACTGCTAGAACCCCACCGACTGCATCGTATTCTTTCCATGGGTTTTCGATAGTTTCATTCAATATTTTCAATTCTTGCTCATTAATCAGGTTGGAGCTTAACACCGCCAATTTAGGTGTCAGTTCGTCTTTGGCAAATAGTTTAGTAATTTCTTGTCCAGAAATGTTATCATTCGAGAGACCTGCAAGAAAGAAATTGGTATCTTCTTCCAATGGTAATTCTGGCAATTTTTTTATACCAAACCCTCTCCAATAATCTAACGGGTCTTTTTTATCTACTGCCCAAAGTGCTGCTTTAACTGATAATGAACTGGCGGATTCAAATGCACCATTTTGAAAAACTTTTCTTCGTCTATATTTTTGTTCCAATGGTTGGCGAAGACTATTCTCGTACCCTAAAATCAATACTAATTCGAACTTTCTGATCAATGACAAACATTTTTCAATTTCTTTTGCACCTGGAGAGACATCCGGGAATGGTGGACTTGGACCATCTCCAGTTTGTTTATTCAAACTCAATCTATTGAATAGCTGCTCATTATGCTTTTCTAATTTATTATAGCCATTATATGGCTGTTTGCCGAAAATATTACCATATATCATTTTCTCAGTAGGAGTAAACAGGCCATAATCATCTATGGGTAGCTTGATCTGGTTGAGATGGTTGACCTTTGGCCGTCGCATACCCGCAATCTTCAAGCTGTCCAGTAGCTGCCGCATTTTATTTGACCTGTTCAACATGACAGCCTTTCTTCTCTTCTCCAGGGCAAAATTGTGTTTTTTGAAGCTAATAAAGGACGGAAAAAATTTCTAAGCTATTGTAAGATATATTTTTTTACTTAATGCCAGTCAAAAAAGGCATAGAAACTTTTCAAATGTTAAAACTTAAGTCTATGCTTTCTATATATCAGATATATATTAGCTAGTTGATCGGGATCGGCACACGATATCCCAATTATTTAAGCTTAATAATGTTATAACTATATATATAGTTACAAGCGCGAGGAGAAGTAACGGCGCCAAAAAAATCAAACCTCCCGACCCCGTTAAAACAATAACTTTAAACATAATATATATACACACACCTCTTCTTGTTCTGCTAACTAGACGATTAAAGTGCGTCATTTATACCATTTTCACGCTACAACAAGTTGTATAACTAAAAAATAGCGAAATATTGAAAGCAATGGCATCAGCAAGCTCTTCAGATAATGTTGTCATTGACAATATTTTCAATGGGCTTCGTTCACGGTAAGTTATCCATGTATACAATAACAAAAACAAACAAACTAACTTTAATAGATTTGCCGATGAACGGTTGAATGCAGCCCGTGAGCTACGGAACCACTTGGTTGAAGTGGCACCTGAAATGCCTCAAGATCTTTACACACGGTACAACAATGACATTAACAAACGAATCTTTGAGTTATTAAGAAGCGCAGACCCCAATGTTCGAATTGGGGCTGTTTTAGCTATCGATCAATTAATTGACGCAGATACAGGCGAAGAAACTGCGGTGAAAATCACCCGATTTGCAAATTATTTACGATCAGTGGTCCTTACAAATGATACAGATGTTTTGAGAGCAGCATGTGAAACGATGGGTAAATTGACTGTTGATAGCGGATTGGCCAAAGACTTGGTCGAATTTGATGTGAAGCGATCATTAGAATGGCTGCAATCTGATAGACAGGAAGTTAGAAGGCTAGCAGCTGTTTTAAACATTAAAAGCATTGCCAGACATAGCCCCACGTTATTATATTCATATATTGGAACTATCTTAGATAACATTTGGGTAGCGTTGCGAGACCCCAAAGTTATGATTCGAGTTGATTCCGCGAAATGTTTACAAGAATTGTTGAAAATTATTTTTCAACGTGAGGTGAAAATCGACCATCCATGGTTTACAAAGGTTCTGGAAGAATCAGCTAATGGGTTCAGAATTGGTACTATTGAATCTATTCATGCAAGTTTAATGGTATATCGCGATTTGTTGGAATCATCTGGTATGTTCATGCAGTCGCGATATAAAGATGTTTGCGATACAGTGCTAAGATATAAAGACTCAAAAGATCCATTAATTAGACGCACAGTTATTTTGATTATTCCCGATTTGTCAAAATATGATCCCACTGAATTTGTGAAAAGTTATTTGGTAGATAGTATGGCATATTTATTAGGACAATTAAAGAAAGATCGTGGTGAAAGAAGTTTAATTTTTGAAGCAATTGGTAAAATCGGTTGGCATGTTCGAAGTAACATGTCTTTTTATCTGGAACCAATTTTGGAAGCTGTAAGAGAAGGATTAAGCGCAAAAGGGTATGTATAAGTAATGGAGATTTACTAACTTATTAGGCGAGTACGAAAAGAACAAGAAGCGGCAATATTTGATTGTCTTGGGATGCTGGCACAAGCAGTAGAGCAAGCTTTGGCTAAACATATATCAAAAGAGATTCTGGATCTTATTTTTTCGTGTGGGTTAAGTGGTTCTTTAAATAATTGTTTGAAACAATTTACAACCTATATTCCTCCATTACAATCATCAATTAGAGAACGATTAATAAACATTTTAAGTTTTACGTTGAGCGGCAATGAATTTAGACCTCCGGGTAGTCCAAAGGCATCGTTACAAATGAATGCATTAGCTGCAAAAGAATATAGAGAAACCCAGCTGAGTAGAGATGGTACTGGCGAGTTAACTGAAGAGAAAATGATCACGTTGGCTCTAAAAATGATGGGGGATTTTGATTTTAGAGGCTATTCATTGAGTGAGTTTGTTAAGAATTGTGTATTAAATTATTTGGAACATTCAAATCCTTATGTTCGCAAAGCTGCAGCAACGACCACGTTGAAATTATATATCGGTGACCCAATCTGTCATCAAACAAGTGCATATGCTTTACAAAGTGTTAGCATGGTCATTGAAAAATTATTAACAGTAGCAGTCACAGATCAAATTCCAGAAATTAGGTTTGATATTTTGAATTCACTAAGGGATAATACTCTAGATCCACATTTGACACAAGCCGAAAATGTTAGAATGCTATTTATGGCATTGAATGATGAAAAGTTTCGGGTTCGACAAGCAGCGATTTTGGTAATTGGACGACTAACTCAAAGTAACCCTGCATATGTCATCCCCTCGTTACGGAAGACTTTAATCCAGTTGTTAACTGAATTGCAATACTCTAAGAATAATAGAACCAAAGAAGAGAGTGCCAAATTATTATCCGCATTGATTGCATCTTCAAAGGGGCTGGTAAAACCTTACGTTAAATCTATTTTAAATGTATTATTATCGAAGGCTAGAGATCCTAATGTTACTGTCGCTGCTAGTATCATGGCAGCAATTGGCGAGGTTTCAAAAGTTGGTGCAGAAGATATGACAATGTATTTTAGTAGCATTATGCCACTAATTCTGGATACCTTTCAAGACCAAAACTCATCTATTAAGCGGGATGCCGCATTGAAGACACTGGGTAACTTGGCTAGTTCATCCGGGTATGTAATTCAACCGTTTATAGATTATCCGCAACTATTCGATTTGTTGACTAACATTTTGGACACCGAAACTTCTCAAGATACAAAGCATGAAGTTGTTCGGTTGATGGGGATTTTGGGAGCATTAGATCCTTATAAAATGCGAGAAGTTGAAGAAAACGAAGATGATGGTGGTGCTCAACAGGAAAGTACTCCAACCGATATGAAATTGTTAATTAAAGGCATGAGCCCAAGTTCCGAAGAATATTATCCAACTGTGGTTATTACAACTTTAATGGGGCTATTAAGAGATCCATCACTATCAACCCATCACACAAACATCGCACAAGCTATTTTATTTATTTTTAGATCTTTGGGGCTGAAATGTGTACCATTTTTGAATCAGATCATTCCAGGCTTAATTGGTGTTATGAGGTCAAGTTCGCATACGATGACGGAATTTTTCTTCAGTCAATTAACTGCAGTAGTCCAAACAGTCAAGCAACATATTCGATCTTATTTGTCAAGCATTTTTGAAGTTATCAATGAATATTTTCCATATCCTACTCTACAGCCTTCAATCATTACATTAATTGATCAAATTGCCATTGCTTTAGAAGGGGAGTTCAAAATATATATTCCAGATCTATTACCATTGATGGTCGGTGTTCTGCAAAGTGATAAATCTTCAAACGAGGCTTCAAAAAGAGTTATGAACAGTTTTGTAGTATTTGGATCGAACATTGAAGAATATGTTCATTTGGTTATTCCTAATATCGTTGGTATGTTTGAATATGCTCCGATAACATTAAGAATAGCTGCAATTGAAAGTATCGGTGACTTGTGTCGAACTGTTAATTTAAACGATATGGCATCACGAATTATTCATCCATTGTTGCGAGTTATTAGTACTGGTAATGAAGAACTAAAACGGGTTTCTGTAGAAACACTATGTTCCCTCTGTTATCAAATGGGATCTGAATTTACAGTATTTGTTGAAATTATTAACAGAACTTTGGCGCGACATCGAGTTCATTCTTCTAATTATGAACAATTAGTTGCTAAATTATTGAACGGCGAACCCTTACCTCAAAATTTAAATCCATTGAGAAAGAGAGATGTCAAGAACGAAGATATTTTACCAGCTGATATTTCTTCAAACAAATTACCGATTAATCAATCGCAACTGAAGTTGGCGTGGGACACTTCAAATAGATCTACTAGAGAAGATTGGAGAGAATGGTTGAGAAACTTGAGTGTAGAGTTGTTGAAAGAAAGTCCTTCCCATGCTATTAGAGCTTGTACTGGTATTGCAGCAGTTTATACACCATTGGCTAGGGAATTATTTAATGCTAGTTTTTTCAGTTGTTGGCAAGAGATTTATGATCAATATAAGGAAGATCTGATTAAATCTATCGAAAATGCATTGACTGCAAATAATATTCCGCCAGAAGTGTTGCAAGCATTATTAAATCTGGCAGAATTTATGGAGCATGATGAAAAACCTTTACCTATGGATATTAGAACTTTGGCGTTATATGCACAAAAATGTCATGCGTTTGCGAAAGCTTTACATTATAAAGAATTGGAATTCATGCAAGAACCTTCGACAGCAACTATCGAGAACTTGATCACTATCAACAATCAATTACAACAGAGCGATGCTGCTATTGGCATTTTGAAACATGCACAACGGCATCATGATATGCAATTAAAAGAAACTTGGTATGAAAGATTGCAACGATGGGATGAAGCATTGGCTCAATATAATGAACGATCTAAACATGATAATTCGATAGAAGTTACCTTGGGTAAAATGAGATGTTTGCATGCATTGGGTGAATGGGAAGAACTGTCTAAATTAGCCCAAGAAAAATGGTTTAATTCACCAAATGATGTTCGAAGAAGTATGGCACCACTAGCAGCGGCTGGGTCATGGGGGTTAGGCCAATGGGAAAAAATGAATAGTTATATCAATGTGATGAAACCTGATTCACCTGACCGATCATTTTTCAGTTCTATTTTGGCAATCCACCGGCATAATGAAGTTGAAGCCAAAAACGAAATCTGGAAAGCTCGAGATTTATTGATTAGCGAATTGAGTGCATTAGTCAGTGAAAGTTATAGTCGTGCTTATGGAGTCATTGTTCGGGTTCAAATGTTATCGGAATTGGAAGAGATTATCGAATATAATAAACCAGAAAATAGGACATTACAACCCTTAATGAGAAAGACATGGATGAAAAGGTTAAAGGGATGTCAACGAAATGTTGATATTTGGCAACGAATGTTGAAAGTGAGAGCGTTGGTAGTAGATCCAAAAGATGATATGTATATGTGGATTAAATTTGCCAATTTATGTCGAAAGAACAAACGGTATGGTATTGCAGAAAAGTCTTTGAATCAATTATTGGAAACTCAAGATGATGGGAAGTCATATGCACGAGCCAACCCCCATGTTGTTTATGCGCAATTGAAATATATGTGGGCAGTTCATAATAAACGGGAAGCATTAAACCACTTACTTGAGTTTACTAGTAGAATGGCACAAGACTTGAGTTTACAGGGCTCTGTTGATTTGAGAGCACAAGTATTACCCAGCGAACGACCTGATGCTACTGAAGAAATTAGGGATTTTACTAAATTATTAGCTAGATGTTATTTGAAACAAGGTCAATGGCTTGTAGAGTTACACAAGAATTGGAAACGAGAGGAATCAGAAACAGTATTAGGAGCTTATTTATTAGCAACTCATTTTGATAGCGAATGGTATAAAGCATGGCATAGCTGGGCGTTGTCGAACTTTGAAGTGGTTCAAATGTATGAAAAGTATAAACAAGATGTTGTCAAAGAAGAATCTTATAAAGATGAAGAAGGTATTGAACGAAGTAGAACCATCACTTTGCCCGCGTTAGAAGCTCCACGAGATATGCTGACAAGATTTGTAGCGCCTGCTATAAATGGGTTTTTCCACTCTATTGCATTATCAAAGGGTAAGTCTTTACAAGATACTTTACGATTGTTAACTTTGTGGTTTAATTATGGTGGATTCCACGAAGCTGCTGCGGCAATTGCTGACGGGTTTCAATTGATTGACCTGGAAGTTTGGTTAGATGTTGTGCCTCAATTAATTTCTAGGATCCATCAAACTGATCCAACAATCGCCAAAACATTACATGGGTTATTAGCAGAGTTAGGCAAAGCCCACCCCCAAGCATTAGTTTACCCGTTGACGGTTGCCGTCAAATCTGATAGTGTAACACGATCTCAAGCTGCTACTAATATCATGAATATGGTTCGAGCGCAGTCTCCAGTTATTGTTGATCAGTCACAATTAGTTGCTAATGAATTGATTAGAGTTGCAGTTTTGTGGCATGAGCAATGGTATGGTGGGTTGGAAGACGCATCTCGGCACTATTTTGGTGAGCATAATATTGAAAAAATGTTCCAAACTTTGAAACCTTTGCATAAATCTTTAGAAAAAGGACCAGAAACTTTACGAGAAGTTTCATTTCAAACGGCGTTTGGTAGAGATTTACACGATGCTTATGAATTAATGATGAATTATCGACGTACTGGGGATATCAACCAGTTGAATCAAGCTTGGGACATTTATTATAGTGTTTTTAAAAGATTGTCCAAACAATTGACACAATTTACTAGTTTGGAGTTACAATATGTGAGTCCAAAATTGATGGAAGCACAAAATTTGGCAGTGGCGGTGCCTGGATATTATGTTCCTGGTAAACCGGTCACTACTATTGTTAAATTTGAAACTACATTTTCAATTATTCCATCCAAACAACGACCAAGGAAACTATTTATTAAAGGCAGTGACGGGAAAGAGCATGGATTTGTTTTGAAGGGACATGAAGATATTCGGCAAGATAATTTGGTGATGCAATTGTTTGGATTGGTCAATACATTATTGGCCGATGATGATGAATGTTTCAAACGGCATTTGAGTATCCAAGGTTATTCAGCTAACCCATTGTCCCCGAAATCCGGTTTATTAGGATGGGTTCCACATGCTGACACTATGCATCAGTTGATTAAAGAGTACCGAGATGGTAAATTACTACTGAATATTGAACATCGAATTATGTTACAAATGGCTCCAGACTATGATAGTTTAAGTCATTTACAAAAGATTGAGGTTTTCACATATGCATTGGATAATACTAGAGGACAAGATTTGTACCGTGTATTATGGCTAAAGAGTCGGTCTAGTGAAGCGTGGTTGGATAGACGTACCCAATACACACGGTCCCTAGCTACAATGTCAATGGTTGGGTATATTTTGGGTTTGGGTGATAGACATCCATCTAATTTAATGCTTGATCAATATTCTGGTAAGATAATTCATATTGATTTTGGTGATTGCTTTGAAGCTGCACAATTACGAGAAAAATTTCCGGAAAAGGTTCCATTTAGATTGACAAGAATGTTGACATTTGCAATGGAGGTTTCTGGTATTGAAGGTAGTTATCAAATTACTTGTGAAAATGTCATGCGGTTGTTGCGAGAAAATAGCGATTCATTATTGGCGATTCTGGAAGCCTTTGCTAATGATCCATTGATTAATTGGGGTTTTGAAATTCCAACTACACTAGACCCGCCAAGTGCAAAAGAAGCCCAATATTCTACAGTTTCAGATCCATCGGAAATGAAGAGACGAGCAAATATCGATCAAACTGAAGCATCCAAGGTTGACGAAGATGGAGCAGAACGACGAAGGAAACGGTCTGAAGTTGTCTTGACTAGAATTAAACAGAAATTGACAGGTACTGATTTTGATGTAAACTCTAGCCTGGATGTTGAAAGCCAGGTTGATCGGTTAATTTTGGAGGCAACCAACATTGAGAATTTGTGTCAACATTTTGTTGGTTGGTGTTCATTCTGGTAATTAGTTTAATTATTTATATTGTTATTAATGAGTGTGTGTGTGTTTTTTTTTGTTTTCTTATATTCTATAAATCATTATTTTGTTAGTTCGTAAATTTTTTGTTCCCATTTCTCTACTAAAGGATGAGTCTCTGTATCCCAATTCGGGTCAGCTGAATTATTCCAATATTCAGGAACCAAGATTTTATCAATCTTCAATTCATCATTAGCTGATATTAACAGATCTTTAAACTCTTCTTTTGATTGTAATACCCCCAGAATTTTACCGATTCGAAGGCCAAGCTCTGCACCTATTGGATACCCATCATTGAAACCTGTTTGTATTGATGTTTCTTTTGTGACAGTTACGCCATCCAAATACCCTGCATTGTGATGTTCACGCTTTATTCTTGTGGTTTGAGAAACTACTGAGCCTTCATGGTGTGAATCATCAGTATCGTCGAATAAATCATCTTGGTTTTCGAGTTGACCAGAAAGTTTAGGGCCTATTGGAACTGTGTTTGGGTTATCAAATCCATGTGGCTCTGTCATTGTTGATTAGAAATATAATGTAAAGATCAAAAATTCGTGATGTTCGTTGTGATAAAAAAAAAAAAAATTAAAATCGGGTTGATAAAGGAGCGGCTCAAAAAAAAAAAAAAAAAAAAAAAAAAATTGTATTAGCAATAAATAAATTTTATATAATATATAAAACAATAGTAGTTCTAAGACCGTGTGGAGTTTTTATGCTCCCATTCCATTCTTTCAGAAAAACTCATTCTAATTGGATTGAGTTCTTGACTTTTACTCAATGAACCAGTTGCTACAGCTGCTAACGATCCAAATGCTGCGGTGGCTCCTGTATAATCAGTATTCAGCACTGCATCCTTGGCTCCATTGTTATTATTCAAAGATGGATAATCGAACAACCCTTCACTGCGATTCTCAATGATTTCCTTGCCATCTTCTGACTCTTTGACTAAATCCCAATGTTGAGAATGAGTCTGCACAGTGTTTGATAAATCTCCTGAACTTTCAGTTGCAGCCAATGAACTTTTGTTTGGCGTAATTTTTGTTGACTTGAACTGAGCCGCTGTATTAGCTTGAGCTTTAGATAGTTTTTTCCGTTCCATCGACTCAGGAGTTTTGATTTCTATTGGTAATGATGATGCGTATGACGATGTATATTCGTCGTTAGTATGATGATTATTGCTAGTAGGAATAACTTTTTGATATCCAATGTTATCAAAAGTATCATAATCATTCTTGATGTATTTAGTAGTAGGTCGCGGTCGGAAGCTGCCACTAAACTCAAATGCATTGGTGAATTGTTGTAACGATGATCCCAAACTAGGTGAAACCAACTGATCAGCGATAATTGCAGGACCTGTTTGTTGTTTATATTCTTCTTCTTTTACTTCTTCGTCCGTTTCTTTCTTCTTGTTTTCAGTGGTGCTAACTTCCGGGTTTAACTGTTCATCAAATTCAAAAATTTCTCCTGGCTCTTCCTCTTCTTCCTCCTTGATTTCTTCCAAATCATGGTTTCCATCACTATATCTTTGAGCTGAGAAATCAATATTGTTTGGTAAAATACCACTAACGGACAAACTTTCCATCTCTTTCTCCATTTCTTCTGGTTCTAAATAGACCTGTTCACCAAGAAGGGCTCCTTTGCTACTATTTTCAATAGATGAGTTTTCATGATCCTTTTCTGTATTGGTCCCTTCTTCTTCTTCATCACCCTTTCCTACTTCGCTCTCTTCACTATCAGATTCACTTTCATATGTCGTGTACCGAACTTCATTATTATCTGAGAACGATACTGCTTTCATTTTCGATTTATCTCTTGGTGGACCCTTCCCCTTTTGAAGATTTGATAAAACTGATTTCAGCGGTTCGACTTCATTCTTCTCCTTTTCAGTAGATACTAATGATGTTACGGACTTTGATAAATCGCTATCAGATTTACTGTTTACTGACGGTGAAACTGATGATTCGTCTAGTTTAGATGTCGCCTTACCACCTTCATTAATCTCTGTGGGCGATAGAAGTTTGTTGCTCGGCGTAGGATTATATTTTACATAGTCTTTGTTTATTGTCAATAAATAATCGGCATACTTCTTGAACTCGTTGATCTTTTGTTCCGTGAAAGTCACGATTTCATCATGCAGTGCTGCTTGCCGGTATTGCAATTTCTCGTACTCCTTAGCTGGCAAAAGGTTCCGTAGTTGGCCTCTAGTCTCTGCTTCCAAAAATTGGAATAAATAAGACTCATGAATTGACGGCGACTTTTGTCTTTCACTATATATTGATAATGGTAACGACCCCATTTTGCCCTTTTCCATCGTCTACGTTATTAGAAACTATCTCGTCTGAGTATCTATTCTGTCTATCTTGTGTTCTAAAATTATCGTTAAAAAAATAGTTGTGTTAGAACTTAAAAAAAAAATTTAAAAAAATATACATATATAAGGCAAAAAAGAAAAAGGGAACAGCAAAAAAAAAAAAAAAAAAAAAAACATAAAGGGAAAAATCACAATACACGTTTTTACTAGCGCTTAAATGGGTTGAGCGGCGGTTTAATAGTGTTGGGTGGTATAAACATATGCGTATAAAGTTTGGTGGGGTATTTTTAATTTTTTAGACTACGGCTCTAGATTTAAGCCCATCGATTTAAAGCTCTATTGGTACCCAAAAAATAAGCGCTGCTTAGAACAATGACAAAATATGCAAACAGCTGGTGGTATATGTACAATCGGTCACATCTTACATCACTAAAAATTTAAGGTTTCATAGTATACGTACGCTAATGAAATAGTAAATTGGACGCAGTGTAACAATATCAGGCCCACTTGAGAAAACACCGATATTGTTTAAGTATGAAACGGTTTTATTTTGAGACACATTCCATCAATAATCGTAAGTTTCAAAGTAGAAAAAATTTAATTAATTAAAAAATTAAAAGAGTTTATCGATTGTTGCAATCGTTGGTTGGTTTTCTCAGGGTATTTCTTCAAAACCAGTTGTAATTCCGGCTTGAGATAGCTAATATTTAAATTTTTTTTATGGCGAAACAAAAGTAATCGGGGAAACAATCGTTGAGAGAATTTTTAATAAAGAGTCGATGGTTAAAGCCGTTAATATTTTCCATATCTCCTAGCTACTGTAAATTTTTGATGAGGATAAACATTCGACTAAATCAGCTTTTGCGATGAAGTTTTGTATATGCATTAACAATAATCACTGCTGCCGGACATATGGTCCACTTCGTTTTTAAAAGCCCCTTTTATGCATTATATAGAATTCATATGACGTCCGGTCACTTTTTATTAATTGGTGTTTGGTTATTTGACCTCTTCAAATCGCTATCGCGATTATCTGTCAGGTGTGTACCCCAATTGATCGATTTATATATTTTTATAAATTCGAACATTATTAAAAGCGTTGGCGTGGGGGGTGCAATGTGAATGGCTAAACCCGATATATAATAAGTTAATATTGAACTTAATTAGCTTAAATAACATATGAACAAAAGGTAAGTATATTGTGCACGGCACTTACACATTGGCCTATATCAGATATGCATGAGCTAAACTTCGATTAAGGTTTCACAGTTATTGTTGATTTTGAACCTGGTAAAATTGTTGTTCACCAATAAACGACATGATATACTGGTATATGCGTTGTTAATAACTAATATAGACATTGTACATGTTGCATTGCTCTCAATGATCTTCAAGTATCGATCAAATAAATACGACTAAAAATGATCTCCATTGCGTCCTGGCGCTACCTCCTGTTTAATTACCGTGCGGCTCAAAGCCTTTTTAGGACAGTCAGCCCCACGCTCGCATCATGTGTGTGAGGAAAATTGGGTTGCGCCGCAATGCAATTTTTATATAAAAACATCCTCAGCGTATTTAGACTTTTAAAAAATTTATAAGTATAAAATTTGTTTACAACAATAGTAACAAAAAAAGAGATTAGTTTGCCATGGAGAATAGCTATCAATCAATACATAAAAATACTAGCTTCCGGGCCCATCGACAGAACATTCTGTGTACTCCATTAAAACTTTTTGTTAATACCTTTTTTCGAAGTAGGTAATAGTAAAATGTCATTTTCATCCAAACGAATAATCTTTCTTTCAATCTGTACTGTGGTGTTTCTAACACTTGCATACATTCAATTGCATCGAGCACCACAACCAAATCAATTCTACGTTGTTGATCAAAGAAAGCAGCTGGAAAAAGACCCAGCTACCAGGTACGCTAAACAGCGACGAGGATTTTGGAAACGTTATCAAAAAGGTTATGACAAATTCGCTGACCCACGTGCTCCTCCAGTTGTTAGTACTGCTCCAGTTTCAGTAAAAGATATCGATAACGAACCAAGCCAAGAAACGGATGTAAGAGAAGCCAATCCAGAAGGGCCAATTGAGCCAGAAATTGAACAAGTGGATAAAACTGACGATGATATCATCCATTTTATCGAAGAGCTAGGCAATAATAAAGACAAAAGTAGCAAGGGACAATTGGAGAGTCCTGTAACGCAATGTCAGGAAACGCCAGAAGCGCAAGTTGAGCAACAAGATGATAATGAGAGGGAAGGCGAGGAAGATGAGGAAGGAATTACTCCACCTATTTGTGAAGAACCAGAGACTTCTGATACTAATGATGGTGTGCAAACTGGTCGCAAAGTCGAGCCTGAAACTGCTACAACAAAGAACAAGAGTAAACGTCCAAATGAGAAGAGACAATATCAGGGTGTTGTTCCTAGTATTCCTAAAATTTCGGATATCCTTGAAAGTATTAACTTTATTGATACATCTAAGGATCGTACGTCTCATGATCATGATGATACTGTTATCAAAAAGCGAGCTGATAACGATGATGAAAAGGATGAAAAGGATAAGAAAGAAGACAAAAAAGATGGTAATGGTAAACCCAAGGGCCCAAATGGGTCAAGTGGAACTAGCTCCAATGACACTTTTCAGGGAGCTGGTGCTGGCCAGAACAGCAGTGAAATCAATGGTATACCTGAATCATGTCCGGATTATACGGAATACTCATCCAAGCCACATCCACCATATTCTGGTGGTAAACTAAAACTACCATTCCAAAGACCAAAACAAGAATGTCGAACATTCAATTCACCATTGGTCGAAAAAGTTATTAATGAAATGAAGAGGAAAATTCAAGACCCAGATTTAGCCAGATTGTTTGAAAACTGCTTCCCGAATACTTTGGACACTACAATTAGATGGCATACTTCAGCCCCAACGGCCAAAACTTTTGTCGTCACCGGTGATATCAATGCTGAATGGATTCGAGACGCTCAGCGTCAATTGCTTCCATATATTCCTCTAGCCGCCAAAGATGACCGATTGAAAAATTTGATTTTGGGCACAATTAACCAATTCGCAGACTTTTTGCATGATAATCCATACTGTAATGCGTTCAAACCTCCTAAGGACTCCAAAATCCCTGCTCAATCTAATGATCAACATGATGTTGTTCATCCAAGCTTCAATCCAGACCAAGTTTTTGAGTGTAAATACGAGCTGGATTCAATTGCTTCATTTTTTGCATTGGCAAATCAGTATTACGACGTTACCCAAGATCCCTCATTTGTTACTAAAAAATGGATTGAAACTGCCAAATCGCTGATGAAAATATTGGTTGACCAGCAGGAAGGCACATATGGCTCTAATGGCGATGCGAGAGATGGCAAATACTCATTTAATAGGGAAACTGAGGTTGGGTCAGAAACTTTGGCTTTGAGCGGCGTAGGTAATCCAGTCAATGGTAATACTTCATTAGTGCGATCTGCATTTAGACCATCTGGTGATGCTACTATCCTCCAATTATTTATTCCAGCCAATGCACAAGTCTCCATTGAACTACAAAGAACACACACCATGTTGAGTACAGTTGGTGAAAAGCCATTGGCTGACCAATTATCAAAATTAGGTAAACAAATTGAACTTGCTGTCTGGGAACATGGTACCTTCACTCATCGAAAATTTGGTAAAGTCTTCATGTACGAAGGTGATGGGTTTGGCTCTGTTTTGGCTATGGATGATGCGAATGTTCCGTCATTATTGTCTTTGCCAGATTTGGGATTCTGTGATAAAAACAACCAAGTTTACAAAAACACTAGAAAAATGGTTTTATCCAAATCTGGAAATCCATATTATTTGACAGGCCAATACGGTATGAATGGCATCGGTGGACCTCACATTGGTATAAAAAACGCTTGGCCGATGTCTCATTTTTTGAAAATTCGAACCACTGATGATGACCATGAAATTTTGGAGAGTTTGGAAGTGATTATGAAGAATACCAATTCTTTAGGCTTGATGCATGAATCTGTTCATGTGGATATGCCAACGGGTCCAAATAGTTTTACTCGGCCATGGTTTGCATGGGCCAACTCCGAATTCGCAACTACTATCTTGGATTTGGCTGAAAGAAAGCCAAATCTGATTTTCAAGCCTGGCGAAAAGGGTGGTGGATGGAGTTGGAAGCAGTTTGGGAATTCAACTGATAAGAATAGTGGAGATAAAGAAAAGGGCAAAAAGCCAAGTGACGGAAAGGTAAAAGGTAAAACACCAGGTGAAGGAGAAACGTCCGGCGATAATAAGCCTGATCCTACCCAATCCAATAAGCCTGATCCTACCCAATCCAATAAGCCTGATCCTACCCAATCTAATAAGCCTGATCTTGCCCAACCTAAGGAAAAAGTGGCTAATCAAAAAAAGCCTCTAAACCGTGGCCAAAAGCAGTACAAGTTGATGCGACCAGGTAGTTTATTATAAATTGTTAGCCTAATATTTTTTTGGAATATTTTATTTCTTTTACATAACAGTATATTTCGTTTTAAATAGTACATTTGTTTATTTTATTTTTTGGGGAGTACCTTAAAGGGATATTATTTCATATTCTCTAGATATTGTTTCAATGCAGCTTCACGATCTGGTTGACTAGCCTGTAAAGCCTCTTTGTACCTATCTTGAATACTCTTATCGGAATCTTCAACGATATCCCCAAGTTTATCTGGGAATTCATATTGTCTTGTAGGTTTAAATACTTCATCGTCTTCTTCCAAAAATCCAGAAGTTTCTTCATTCATATCGTCCTCTATATCAGAGATCGTCTCTGCTTCTTCCTTCTTGTCTTTAGCCTTATTCTTATCCTTATTCTTATCATCAATACCAATGTCTTTCATTAAACTTGTCAAATCTTTAGTCTTTCTTTCTGCAGCCTCTTGTTCTCGTTTTTTCATTAACTCTTCACGCTCTGTCTTATAGTCTCTGTTATATTCATCAACTTTATTATCAACTGCATTTAGAAAGTCATCGAATCCTTGACCGGTATATGCTGAAACATTAACTACGTCCAAATGTGAATAAAATTCTTCCAACATTAATGACAAAGAATTCAATAATGATCCCATATAACCTGATCCATTTTCACCTTCTCCATTTAATTCTTGATCATCTTTTAAAGCTTCTTGAAATTTTTCAAAATCATCCATCCACTCTTTAGCGAATTCTGCATCCTTAGCATCGATCTTATTGAAAACTACAATCATTGGTAGCTTCGTTTTATACAGAATGGAACATGCATATAACATATTTGACATGAATGTTGCAGGACTCGAGGTTCGTGGTGTGTCAACGATATATGCAATAACTGTTGGAGATGATGATGCCAATGCGTCCGTGATAATAGCACCACTAGCCGACCAGATAAAACATTCAATTTGACCAGGTGTATCAATAATGACATGATCGACTTGATTTGCACGCTTTTCAACTAACCCTAGTACTTGATCGATTTTTGTGGCGAACAAATTCAACGAAGTCATAATAGCCCCATTAGGCCCTAGTTGATAATCATGCATAACTTTTTTATAGTTAACACTATCTCGAATATCAATGTTTGTAGGAAATGGAACTTTAGCGACTGCAGGGTCTAAATTAATAACATAGGGTGGTTGCTTATTAGCATGTAAGTGTGAATTCAGTCGTTGCATGAACGTGGTCTTACCAGACCCAGCCATACCTATACAAATAACATTAGCAGGCATTTTTTTTTTGTTATTGAATTTGATAATAGATGTCTAATGATTGTGAACCAAAAAAAAAAAAAAAAAAAATTGAAAATTTCCCAATCTGCTTGTATATCATACCGACACCCGATATTGGGTGTTTAATATATTTATAAGCAGGACGCGGCTGTTGTTTTTTCTAATAATTTAATATATATTATAATATCAAGGCCGCCCGCGCGTAGTAAATTCGATCGATCAAATTTGAAGGCCTAAACTTGAAATAAAACCACCACACAAACCACGACATCTCATCAACGCCACTAACACACGGTATAATGAGCATTTTAATAATCCCCACAGTTTCAAGTGGTAACATTCCACAACTAACAATTGATTTATTAATACACACTTCTGGAGCTAAACTAACTAGCCAGCTTGATGATCAATACTTATATCCTTTTGCAGCACCAATTGACACCCCAGATAACGTCGCCACTCCAAATGGTATCAGTACTGCGGCAGATGTATATGAATGTGAATCGAACGAAATTACATTCGTCCAACTAAGATCTCCTACTTTACCGGGGTATCGGCAGCGATTCGTTGAAAACTCACTAATACCATTTATTCAAAAGAATAATTTTACAAATGTTTTGGTAGTTGGGTCAAGTAATGCTGCCTTAAGACAAATCGTATCTGACGATGAAAATAGCATTCAATACTACTCCAACTCAGTAACTGATCAACTACAAGGCCTATCATTAGAATCCAATAGGGTAACACCAGTTCCTGAAACATTACCCGAATCTGGAATAGCTATCGATTTATTAACCAAAGTACCAAATGCCTTAGGAGTGATACAATTTGCATTAGAAGGTGCCAATTTTGCGGAAGCGGAAAGGTTAGCTAAGGAAGTCGCAAAAATCGCCAATCTGCAAAATACTTGTTGGGTTCAGCCAAAATCTTGGAAAGGTGTATATGGGAAAGAAATTCCTTTAGGTATGGAAGAAGGATTATATTCTTAGGTATATGTATATATATATAAAAGTACTAGTTTTTATATTTTTTTAGAATTCTAGATTCAATGCCATCTAACAAATATTCATGTTTGACCAATTCCAAATTTTCAGCTTCGTTATTGAAAACTTTATTGAAATCAGTGCCGGGTTGTGCCATACCTGTCATCATGTTTGGATTAGCGCCCATGGCAGCCATTCCACCAGCCTTATTATTACCGCCCAACATTAAAGAATAGACGCTTTGTAAACCTAACAAATTCAAAAAGTACCATGACAATGAGGAGACCCATCTAACGTCCAAATCCTTTGTCATGACACCGCTCTGCAACATGCTTTTGAACCGAATTGTCAATGGGAAAGGTAATCTCATTAAAACAAACCCTGCAAAAAAGGCATTGATCCAGCCCATCATCAAAGTTTGTGGCACAACCATCATAATTTGCCCCTTCATCATATCCATCATATTTTCCATAGATTTTGGGTTACTCAACATATCCATGCCATTTGCAGCGCCACCGGCCTCTGGCTCGGCAATGTATGTCCCTTCTCTGAATTTTTCACATACAAATTGTTGACGTGATTGGAATGATTCCAATGGAATATTGGATGCGTTGTTTTGTAAATTGGCCGCATACGCCAAATGCTGCTGCTGTCGAATATTTTTCAAATCTCCCTTTTTGGGTGTTGGTTGTAATAATACAGTGGCATAGTGTCTGATCAACCCCACTAAAATCATCACAAACATAATTGGGAAAAGAACCCAATTACGAAGACTAGGATCAAGAACTAGATCTGGTACCATTGTGATTGTAATTTTGTTTTTTTAATGAATCAGTGTTACAATCAATGGGTTGGGGTCAAATTAAGAAAATATTAAGACAACTCGAGCTGGTATTATAAAGTCCCAACTGCCATACTTTAGCTCTTCGCGGCTTGACACTGTACGTATATACACAAACTTATTTTAACTTAGCGAGCTAGTTTTTTTGTTTTTATCTTTACAACATGATATAACAAATTAATTTTATTTTTTTATTTTTTTATTTTTGGTATTAAAAGTCTAAAAAATTTAGACTATCTAGTTTTAAAAACTACATAATAATTAATATTCATCTTTACCTGTTACAATAACATCATTAATCTTCAAGATCATTCGAGTCAATTGAGTAGCCAACAACAATTGTTGTCGTTTACCAATCAACGGATCAATGACGAAATTTTCCTTCATATCATTGGTACCAGTACTCAAACAATCAACCCCCAATCTACTGTTCTGTTCATTTACATGTCTTGATTTAATGCTTGATAAGGTTTCGATTGGTTGCAACCCACTATTTTCAGCCAATGCCATTGGAATACCATCTAAGGCTGATGAAAATGCTCTGAATGCATACTGGTCAATACCAGTACGCTTATCAGCTTCTTCCGCAACCTTTAAACTACATGAAATTTCTGCAGCACCACCACCATAAACGATTCTGTTATCAGTAATCAAGTTTCTAACAACGCACAATGAATCATGTAAAGCTCTTCTTGCTTCGGCGACAATCATATGATTTGACCCTCTAACTAAAACAGTAACAGCCTTTGAATTGGCACAATCTTCAATAACCAACATTCGATCTCGAGTGGTACCGAATTCCAATTGTCTAATGGAACCAGCTTTACCTAATTTACTTGCTGCCAAATCTTCAAATCTTGGAACGATTCTACCTTGTGTAGCCATTGCAATTAATTCAATTTCTGGACCACCAACCCATCGGACGGCTGGCAAATTGTTTTGTAATAATAAATGATTAGCTTCATCATCAAACCCCCATTGACAAATAACCATATTAGCTCCAGATTCTTTAACATAATCAATCATTTCTTGGAACTTTCCTTGTTCATAAGTTTGTAATTTTTTAAATTCATCCACAGTCTTGATATCTAATTTATGCTTAGTCTTTGGTTTTGGTGGTTCGAATGGACAGGTTAAAATTGCCAACTTAGCATCTTGCATTTCTTTTGGCATTTGAGGATGTGACCAATCTTTATCTAAAATGACACCTTGAACTAATTTGGTATCACCCAGTGCACCACCTTGTTTACCATCGACTTTGATTAATTCGAAATCAACATCTTTTCTTTCCAAGTCAGCTACACTCATAACAGCATCAACGGCAATGTTAGCAAATTGTTCATGAGCTTTACTAACGATTTTGCTACCCAAAGAGGTTCTAGCAGCCTTTAATAGATTTGTTTTGTTATCTTGTGAAACTGGTACAATATCTGATATTTGATCTAAATGTGCCACTGCAACTTTACAAGCCTCTTCAAACCCATTTGCAATCTTGATTGGATGAATACCTTTGTCAATCAATTCTGATGCTTGTTCTAATAACGCACCGGCTAAAACTACAACACCGGTAGTACCATCACCAATTTCATCGTCTTGTGATTTTGATAATTCCACTAATAATTTGGCAATTTGATTTTCAACTTCCATTTGGCCTAGAATTGTAGCACCATCGTTGGTAACTGTGATATCACCATCTGGACTGATCATGATTTTGTCTAAACCTCTTGGACCTAAGGAAGTTCGAACAATATTGGCCACTGTTTTGGCGGCCAAAATATGTGATTTTGTTGCTTCAATACCATGAACACGTTGCTTTTTGCCTTGATCACGGACAATAATGAATGGACGGCCCATTTCATCCTGTGCCACAATGGCATTGGACATATCAGGCATCGGAACTGACTGTTGTTGAGCCATTATTTGTGTGTATAAAAAAAAATTTTCTTCAACAAGATGTACAGTTGTAAGGGTTGAAAAAAAGAATTTGATGGATGAAATTTGTCGACCACCAGGAAGAAAAAAAAAAAAAAATTCTTTACTAAAAACGCGTACGTAACTAAACTTACTAAGGGTGAACCTTTTTTTATTTTTTTTATCGGGGTCGGAGGGGAGGGTTGGGGGCAGACTCCATAATCAAAAAGAGTAGAAGAAAAGCCGGGTAACATTATTTTTATTCCTTCTCAAATTTTCCAAAATTTTTTTTTTTTTTTTTTTTGAAAAATTAAAAATTTCAGGTGCTTCTTTGATAAACGTTTTGCATAAGGCATTTGATATTCAACCATGTCTGTTGTTGGAAGTTTGATTTTTTGTACAGACTGCGGTAACCTTCTACCCAGTGTTACAGATAAAAATGTCTCTTTGGACTGTTCGAATTGTGGTCAACAATACCCATCAGAGGGTAAGTAAATCTTTTTTTTTTTTCGGTATCTTGTTGAGCCGCATGATAAGAGGGTAAAAAACTAACAGACTAGAATTTGCAAATTTAAAAGTTATTACCAGATCAGCTGAAGATGCATTCCCATCCACATTAAAACTAAAACGATCTGAAGTTAAAGCTATGATTGGAAGTAATGAGAATTTGGAAGATGGTGCTACTATTCAAGAAAAATGTCCTCAATGTGATAATCCAGAAATGACATACCAAACATTACAATTACGAAGTGCAGATGAAGGGGCTACTGTCTTTTATACATGTCCGAAATGTCGATATAAATTCAGACAAAATAATTAGAACTTTATTATTATTATTATTATTTTTATTATTATTGTTATTATTATTATTTATAAATTATTATTACTAATGTACTATTAATATTCCACCATATATCTCAGTTTTATAGTCTTTCATGCCTTGACTTCAGTATAATCTAATTGAGCAGAGTTTTCGTATTCATACATATCCAAAGCGACTTCAGCAGATTGCCGAACAATAATTTCGTCATCTTTGGCAAATTTTTGCAAGATTGGCAAAACTTCATCAGTAGCAATAGAACCCAAAGCTTCAGCAGCTTCATGCCTAACCATACCCTCTTCCTTTTCATCACTCAAAACTTCAATTAAAGACGGAACAGAGGCTGGATCACATAATTGACCAAACACATAAGCAATTTCATGTCTGAATAATGCAGAAGAATCTTTGAACCCAGACGCCAATGCCAAAACTGCTTCAGTGGTACCAATATCTCGTAATCTGAACATGGCTCTGTATCGATTAAACAATGATTCCTCTTGGTTGTTTAACAAATCCTTTAGTTTTTCAACTTTATCGTCTTGACCATTTGGTAGAGGAGGTGCTGGGTCAATCGATGAATACGAGCTTTCTTGTAGAGATTCTTTTTTAGAAGCTTCAGAGTTTTCCCAGTTAATTCGAGCGATAGCTAATTCACATGTTTGTCGAATAACTTCCAAAGGATCGTTTTTCAGATAATGTTGTAACAATTCTAAACAAGAATCGTTACCGATAGCACCCAAAGCTTCAGCAGCTTCATGTCGAACCATTGCTTGTTGGTTCGTATCTTCCAACGCCTGTTCCAAAGGCTTAATGGAGTATAATTGTCTGGTTTGGCCCAAAACGTATGCGATTTCGTGCTTTAACAATTCACTTTCATCTTTGAACCCTTCGGCAACAATGTCAATGGCTTTTTCGTCACCATCGGTACCTAAAGCTTTCAGATGGAATAAAGCTCTGAATCTATGAGCTAGAGGGGTTTTGCCATCCTCGTTTAATAGGGTGCTTCTTAAATCTGTTAAGGTGACATTTTCACCATTGGCATGTCGTAGTTCATCCATTTTGTTTATTTGGTTGGTATATGTTGGTATAGAAAGCGCTGTCAAGAAGAAAAACCGGTGGAAGAAAAAGTGCGTAACTTTTTTATGGCGTGACCTAACGATGTCTCTTAGTGGAAGAAATTTTTTAAAAAAAAAAAAAGAACTAAAAAAAAAATCTGATAAGAAAATCTTTTTTTATTTCTTAGTGCGTGTCATGAAACTATGGTGAAGGCAGTACGAAAAGTGCGAGGCCTTTCTTTTTTAATTAATCTTTTTATTTTTATTTTTTTTTCCACACCGGTAAATTTTCAGGCCGCTCAGTGAAATACTTTTTTTTCCCACACCGGTAAATTTTCAAGCCGCTCAGTGAAATTTTTTTTTTTTTTTTTTTTTT
>JAJLUN010000015.1:0-44670 GCA_030564365.1 Blastobotrys arbuscula | reverse complement strand
CAGATTCCAAGCTTCAGATACTGGTGAGAATGTAGGAGGGAATATTCGTGTTCCTGGTGCAATTACAGAAAAACAATTAGAACAGTTATTAAACTTTTCATTGAATGGCACAGATGATGATACAGATGCTATACCTTATACATTTTCCGTATTGAAAAAAGATGGAGATAAAAGTTCCATGATTGATGTTACTGATAATTTATACACTAGTATTTTAAAACCAGGTCATAAATCTACTGAAGATCAATTTACTTTAGTATATACCCCACGAGCAGTTTTTAAAGTCAAACCAATCACTAGGTCTTCAGCAGCTATTTCCGGTCATGGCGCTACAATTTTAGCATGTCAGTTTGCACCACATACATCTTCAAGGATGGTTACGGGCTCTGGTGATGGTACAGCAAGAATTTGGGATTGCGATACACAAACAAGTTATAAAACATTGAGGGGACACAGCAATTGGGTTTTGGCAGTTAGTTGGAGTCCCGATGGTAAATTGATCGCCACTGGATCAATGGATAACACAATCAGGATTTGGGACCCAAAGACTGGTGAGCAATTAGGTAGTCCCTTCACTGGTCACACTAAATGGATCACGGCATTGTCTTGGGAACCATATCATTTAGTACAAGTTGGTCATACTCCACGATTAGTATCATCATCAAAAGATGGTACTGTAAGGGTCTGGGATGTTGATAGACGAGTTTGTCAGTATACAATGACTGGGCATAAGCAATGTGTTAGTTGTGTTAAATGGGGTGGGTTAGGTGATATTTATTCGACATCTCATGATAAAACTATTAAAGTGTGGAATTCAAAAGATGGTAGAATGGTGTCTAACTTACAATCCCATGCACACTGGGTTAACCATATTGCGTTATCTACTGATTATGCGTTACGTACCGGCCCATTTGATTACCAACAAGAAGTATCCACTGATCAAGCAGAATTGAAACAAAAGGCACAAGAAAGGTTTGAAAAGTTGGCCAAAATTGGTGGTGTTGTTGGTGAGCGAGTTGTTACAGCCAGTGACGATTTCACAATGTATCTATGGGAGCCAAGAAAGAGCAGCAAACCATTGAAACGGTTGACAGGTCATCAAAAGCTAGTCAATCATGTGTCATTTTCTCCAGATGGGCGATATCTTGCTTCTGCGTCTTTTGATAATCATATTAAACTATGGGATGGTAGAGATGGTGCGTTCATTACCACTTTTCGAGGCCATGTTGCTGCAGTATATCAATGTGCTTGGTCAAGTGATTGTAGGTATTTGGTTAGTTCATCCAAGGATACCACGTTAAAAGTATGGGATGTAAAGACTAAAAAATTGCAAAGTGATTTGCCCGGTCATGCAGATGAAGTTTTTGCCGTTGATTGGAGTGTTGATGGTAAAAAAGTTGCATCTGGTGGTAAAGATAAGCAAGTCCGGATATGGAGCCACTAATCGTCATAATTATAATAATAATAATAATATATAGGAGTAATAATATCAAATACCTTAAATTCTTTATTGTGTAAATTGTACTAAAGCTTGTTTAACATTATTTAAGCCGCATCGTCTATTGGATGAAAAACATCGGGGGCCGGGAGGCGCACGAAAAACGTTTTTTTTATTATAACTCCCACCATTCACGGGATTCAAAAAAATTTCAACATCTCCAAATTTTCATTCGAAAATAAAAAAAAAAAACGACCTAATATTTTTATCTCCATATATCACAACTTTTCGTAATGCTTAGAAGTCTTGCATGCCGGAGCGCAACTTTAAGGACTGCAGTTCGGTTTAACTCAACTGTTGCTACTAACACCACACCTACTAATAGCGCACCACTTCGCCAAGATACACCAAACCCGGCTAACAACACAGTATACGACAAATTCCCACCATTAGAAGCTATCCAAGCTGATCTATTACCAACTGGTAAAGTAAGCAATCTATGGTATTATGTTCCAAAATCTCGAGGTGGTAGTTATCCAGTCTATTCCGAGCACAAAAAGAGTGACAATACCACACATACTGTGATCACACATACTCAAGGTAATGCTGAACAATTCCGACAAGAATTGTTAGAATTTTTAAGTCTTGGGAAATCTAAAATTGTCATTAAACCAGGTTCAAACAAAATTGTTATTAAATACAACGCAGTACGAGAAGTTCGATACTACTTGAGAAATAAGTTTGAATAACTTTTTTTTTTTTTATATATTTTTTTATAATAATCTTTGTAAATACTATACTAATAAAATACTAAAAAAAAGAAAAGAAAAGAATAATCTATGGGACATTAAACAAAGAATATTGTCGTACAATACTTGGACCATATTCATCATAATCCTTTTTCGTGTAACAATAATTCTTAAACTCTGGGGTTTGAGCCAACAAGGACCCACCAAACCATACAGCGTTTCGCTGTCGTTTGTGAGTAATAACTTTGACTTCCAACCCGGAACTCTTAACATGAGCCAATTCTTCACTTCGTTGAATTCTATCATTTACAATTGTTCGAATATCTCGTTGTAATCTTCTACCAAATTCTTTGAACATTGTTGACCCACCAGATAAAACGATATTTTTATATAACCCTTTTCTAACGTCTAAAGGACTGGCTTGCACGACTTGATCGACAACCTCTGGTAATGGAGTCAAGAAATCTGATGAAGCGATTTCTGGGTTGAAGAAAATTTCTGGTGCTAAAAATCGTTCGTACCCAATATCAACTTTGGTGCTTCTTCCTAAACCTTTGTCGACTATGAATTGAGCAAATCGTTCTGGTTGTTGATCAAATCTGTTAAATTCTTTAACGATATCTGGACAAACGTAACAAAATTCTTCTTTAATTTTTTCAGCAGTTTGTAAACTAGTATCACTTTCATTTCGATCTCGTAATAATGATTGGATAAAGTAGGTAATGTCTCTCCCGGCAATTGGGATATTCTTAATAGCTGATCCAATAACATACCCTTCTGCCACTGGGATAACGTGGGTAACACCGTCACCAGAGTCGATGACTGTACCGGTCAAGGTTCGTTCAGTAACTTTGCTAGAAGTCCATGATGCTGCTAATGCCAAAACTGCTTGAACTGCAATATACAACCCAGCACAGTTGAAAGTCTCAAACATGATTTCTGCAGTTTTTTCTCGATTTTCTGGTGGATTCAATGGTGGTTCAGTTAATAAGAAATGATGATCTTCTGGTTCACATCTTAGATATTTGAAAATTGAGCTTTCCCAGAACCGTTCCATATGGTCCCAGTTTTCGATTTGACCATGCCGAATTGGATAATTGATACCATACCCAGGGTTTCTGCTAGAGGTTAACGCTTCGTCACCGATAAAAAAGTCCAAATCCTCAGTACCTCGTTTGGCAGAAAGATTAGAGCCTTTACTTGGTTTACCGCCACCTGAACTGTCTCTTGTAGAAATAACTGTTGGGAAAACAAATGATGGAGAGTCGTTTCCTGCAAACCCAAGTTTAGTTAACCCAGTACCACTATTGTTGTTAGTCTTTTTTGTTTTTTTATTTTATTTTTTTTTATCCAATTCAACTGTGCGTCATTGTGAAATTAATATACATACTTGTCTGTGGAGATGGTTAGCAATCATATATTAAGTAAAGGAAATAAGCAACATACCCATAACAATGGCCGGTGTACTTTGATCAGCCATGATTTTATTATAAATTAATAATACAGAATTGAACCTCTAATCAATTGGGGTGTTGTTGAAAATAATAATAAAATAATAATAAAAAAGAGGCGTAGTTGAAAATGGTTTATTTTGTAGCGGTGTTTTTTGCGTTGGTGATGTGGTGGTGGTGGTGTCTTTTTTTAAAACTTTGTGGCCTATAGTGAACAAAAGATGGGAACAATTAATTAACTTGTCAAAATCGCTCTACGTAAGCAGCTAGCCAGCTTAAAACGTACCGCCAACCCCCGGAGGCTTCAGTTTTACCGTGACGGTATCCGTCAATTGGCCACCACTATAGATAGATATAGCCACTTATATTTTTTTTGTTTATATATACACACAGGATTAAATAAGGTGGGAGTTTTGGTATTGCTCTGGGCCACAATATGAACCGCCGCTTTTAGTGAACGGAACTCCGAATTGTGCTAGAAGAGCGTGACAGCTCCAATAATTATGAACTTATTCTTGTAATAATAATTGAGCCGAAGGGAGTCTATCACTGTAAATATATATATATATATGCGACATAATTAATCTGATAATATTGCAAAAAACCTGGACCTTATATGTTGCAGTATCATGCGCTATTGCAGTGCCGTTTACAATCTTGTTCAATATTAGTGAAATCTCCGGTACTTGGAGCAAAATACGACGGATAGTTCTGTCAGATAGAGCTAAAATGTTCCAACTTTTATCATAAGATTAAACTTAAAAGATGACAATAAATATCATAGAGGAAGAGGCCAGTTAAAGATGTTAGCATATGAAAATTAATGTAGCGTCTGTGTATAACGTGTTAAATTTAAAATATATAGTTGCCTACACAGCATTTGGTGTTTATTTGCTGGGTTTTTCGTATTAAAAACAATTGTTTTCACTTACATTTATATATTTATGTTGGTTTAACATATCAAGTGTAAGCACGTATACTAGTGTATCATCAAAAGTATACCGGAGTATTTGTAAGTTACATCGTATATAAGAATAAGCATATCTGATGATAAGGCCCTATAGCTACTGCATACTATGGACGTAAGAAATTTATATGTTATCCTTAAAGTACGTTTTATTTGAGATTGAAATTGAAATTAACGTAGAAACTCTTGATAGAAGCTTATAGATATACATATATTTTATTGATTAAATGAGTCCATAGGAGCATTCAGCGTTTGCATTCAAAAATGTTAGCATGCAATATTGCACAAACAGGGCTACATAATACTTAATTGATCCTACCTGCTATAGCTGGTGTAGAATGTTTTTTGTCAAACTGGGCTATAGTGTATCGAAACGTCTAATTGCTTTATCTTATAAGTTGTGAACAGTATTACAAAGTACGTTCAAATTCCATACCCCTTGACTCAATTAGTTCATGCACAAACGTTACAAATTCAACCGCTTTTTGTATGCAGCTGCGACGATCTTTCATATACTATCAGGATAGCAAACCGTATATACCGGCATGTAAGCCGAAAATCGATCACCTACACTTTTCTGATAGATAGTTTATCAAAATGAACGATATCGTATCTTAATTCTCATAATAATTGGAATAATTGAAACTTCTTACCAATTAATAAACTTAGATATCAGAACACTCGTATACAATTGACCAGAGTTATTAGATACCCGCCGCTACTAAAGGTTAACCATCACTAACGATGGATTGAGGACGAACTTTTGCACTCGCTCATGTTTCTTTTATAGCAGGAATGTAACGAATAAGTTTTTGTGTACCAACTTACATTAAATTTTTAAAGCTAATTTAGTTTAATTTAATTTTTGATGAATTTTCTTAGTTGCGTATCTTGAAACTTGGATCATGCATGTTCAAATGCATGTCTGTAAATTTTTTTGTGCCTTTTTTTTTTATATCGGTCAACGTCTAAATTAATAGAGCTTCAATTAATTATTTACACTTACGCACCTGCACAATTAAAAAAAAAAAAAAGTTAAGTGCAAACCGGTCGGGAGCTGAGATTCTACCGATCGAATCGAGTTAAATTTTTCATGAACCGCCCACACGCGTTCACGATCCTCATAAAAAATAAAATAAAAAAAGGGGGTTTTAAATAAACCTTGGGTAGGGATTTTTATAGTGGATAAGTTTATCCTTAATTCCTCCATTTCTTGTTGTTGGTTACAGCTTGAAGAAACACCCAGTAAATTGGCTCTTCTCTCTCTCCCTTGCAATTGTTGTCTACCACTGACGTACGTTATACTTATTTAATTGTGCCCCAAAAATAATAATTGTTTTTTGAAACATTCAAATAAAACCAACAAAGTTTAGATCCCTTAATTTTTTTTTTTTTTTTTTTTTTTTTCTCCTTACTACCTCTAACTTTATTCATTCATTTATTATAGATATCGGCTTCATTCATTTATATTACAACGGCTTTTTATCAATTTATCAACGCTGGTCGAACGGTATAAGAAGAGTAAAAGCTGTTGCAGGTCGTCAATACACCTCTTCAACCAAAAAATTGAAAAAAAAAATAGTACAACACAATGGGGCTCTTTCGAAGGAAATGGATGCGAGAGCACCATGATCAAGCCAGTTTCGATCTGATGGATTTACATCAATTCAAATCAACCTCATGTAGATATTTGACGGGGTATATTATAATGTGGATTACTATTATTATTTCATTGGCGGTTTATGTATCAGACATTTATACTGCTGTTATTTTATTAGTATACAATCGATGGTCTAATGATATTGACCCCGTTATTCCGTTCAAAATTTCAAAATGGTTGTTTGCAGGTTGTATTATTCTATCATTTGTGCTGTTAATTTATGAATATTTATCTGCATGGAAAGCCGCAAAAAGTAGGAATGTTGCGTTGACCTATACTAACACTATTGCAAGAAGTATTTACAGCATCAAAGGGTATCATTATTTTTGTTTATTTGCCAAAATTACAAAATCAAGAAACAATGTGGAATATCTAGCATTATTTGTATATTTTACATTCAAGGGATGGATTCGATTGGTATTTGCAGATTCACCCCGACAAGTCATTAATGCACTTACGTTATATTCAGTTTTAAAGATCGATGGCAACTTTGTTGAAACTATTAAAAATATTGCAGAAAAATCGTATACTCAAGCAATTGTGTTAGGTATCATGTCATTCACTTTATTCATTTGGGTGTTGAGTGTTATTCAGTTTGTCTTTGCATTATTGTGTGCATTCCCATTATATCTTCATATTGATAAAACCTGTTCGGGGTTGGAAGAATTTTGTTGTGTTCGAATTAATAAACGAATCGCAAAATTGGTTCAAAAGCATCACAAGAAAGGTCTTATGGAATTAAAGGAAGCCAATAAACGTCTACCTAGACAACCTACATTACCAACGGTGGACATTCTGGACGCAGAAGCTGGGAATGTCCAACAACAGCAGCAGCAGCATACTAACGAGCGATTTGAAGATATTCTTGGTGGCCAGGGGAAAAGTACCAATAAATATATTGCGTTCAAAAAGGATGCCGATGTTAATCAATTGGATTCTACTAAAACTGATAACCCATTTCGAAATATCAAGAATGAATCTTATAATAGAACTGGATATGGTTATAGCAACCCCGATGTACAGTCATCATCAACTCATTTATTATCAAACAGTTCTTCTAGTCATTCACTGAGAAGTGCTGCTGCTGGTTCTCAGCAGTACCCAGCTCCTCCAAGCCGATCTGGTTCTAGCAGGTCTATTACCAGTGATGGATCATCATCAGCTACGTTGGTCGCAGGCCGTCAACCGTACAACTATAAAACTCAACAAATGTCTCCGGTTTTTGAACAAAATCCAAATAAAAACCCATTACCAATTCCAACTGCAAAAGTTCAGTTCATGGAACCACCTGAAAAGCCTAGTAACAGCCCGATTCCTGTTAGATCGGTGCAACAAAATCACGCTCGTATTGTCCAAGACTCGTCACCCGAAGCAACTTTACCACCAAGTTCAGTGACTTTTGCTCAATATACTCCGCATAACCAACCTCCACAACCTCTACAAACGCCAATACTGCCACAGCGTGCACCAGAGCGACCGGATTATTTTCCAAATAATACCGCGTATTACGATCAAAGACAAGGTGGTGGCGCCCCTCCTCCTCCTCCTGCTGCAGCTGCAGCTACAGCTGCACTTCCTGGTGGTCGACCAAATCTACGGCCTATTCAGACTGACTTGCAGGAGAATCAGTATCCTCCACAACCTCCTAGAGCAATTCCTCGAATGCAACAACCAGGCCAAACATTCGTCACCCCACCACCAGCGTCTCGAACTACCTACAATCAGGGTAATGCGAATGATGATTGGTATTCAAATGATTTAATACACCAGCGGCAGCCAATACCGCAACCACAAGCTCAATCTCAAGCTCACACAATGATGATGCCTAGTCGTCCAACACCGCCTCCGCCTCGGCGTCAACCAACTCTTCCTAAATTTGATGACTTGGATGACTCGGAAAATGATTCAACGAGCTCTATCACTACAGGTCCCGCTACTGCTAAGCATTTCGATCCACCACCGGGGTTTAAACCTTATCACAACAATGATAATAGCAGTTTTTCACAACCAATGATGCGGGAGCCAACGCTACCTAACATAAACATTGACTCAGCAAGAAGTTCAATAGTAGATGGACCCCATTCTTCACAGATGAATCGTGTTCAAGCTCCACCAAGGCCTGATTTTGGCGGGTATGAAATCAACCAAGGTGGTGATAATAGTAGCCTGCTCAGTCATTCTAGTCCGAGAGAACGTGAGCATCAGTCGAGCATTAATCATGATAGAAGTATTGGACAACCAAACCGGAATAATGGTCGGCAACAGCCTACTATTCCAAATATTGATTTAGACGATGATATGATTTAGATGATATGGATAAAGAATTATTAGTTATCAATACCATTGATTTAGGTTTTTAACCTGTGGTTGTTTGGATGCTGGAGATTGTTGGTATTAGGTCAACATTCTGAATAACGTATCTGATGGTGTATTATCTATATGTTTTAACAATGCTTTAATATGCTTATTCTTAGTATACTATAGCATACAGTGTCAAGGTATGAAGAGAAGATGAATTGTGGTGCGAAAAACGTGCTGCTATGGCGAATGACTGGCGCTGTTTTGCCTGCCAGAACTAGCAAAATTAGCTTTGAGCAGGGTTTTTTTTTATTTTTTTTCTCCTTTTTACACCATTTATTTATTAGCAATTTATTAGTACTTTTTGACCGGTATGATAAATATCAAATTAATGTTGTTTTTTTTATTTATTTATTTATTTACATCACGTTTTTATATATTATGTTTAATACAATTACGATCATTATTGTAGGATAGAGCGGCTCATTATATTAATTCTAATAGTTACAGCGAACCACTGCACAAGTGGAGCTTATTACTAATGGCGTGATTTTTTGTGGTAACTACATGTGCACTACATGTGAAATTTGCGGGGATACCCGAAACCACTAAACCGATTAAACCAGGTTGAAATATGACGCAAACCTTAAGTACATCGTCGGCCGGAACTTTGTGAGCTTACTAGCCACATTTTTTTGCCAAGCGCAAGTACTACACAGCCGTACGTACAAAAAAAGGTTGATACGCCTCTAAGGCTTGCTTATTCGATTTAACTCGTAATTATAATTGCGAGTACCTCAATTAGAATTCTATTTTGTAACTTAGAATCGAGGACTGTTAACCAACGGTTTTTCTCGCAATGAGACCCAGCTAAGTCGAGATAACCCAAAACTAACGGTTTGAGTTTTAGGGGCTACATAATATTAAACGATTACATGTTAAAAACTCTAATTCAGGGTTTGTACCCAAATCTTTTTAAAACTTTTGCAATGATATTTGAAAAAAAAAAAACAAAAAAAAACAAAAAAACACCGTTCTGGAAATATAATTGTTTGAACAGTTAACCGAATGCATTTTTATAATAACTTTATCATCCGGATCATATAAAAGAAAAAACGGTGAAAAATGTAACCAAGCTTACACACTGTCTCAAATACCTATATCAAGATAATATTTTATTTTATTTTCATTAATCACAAATTTGTGGAGAATGGTTTCAAGATACATGTAAAAAAATGTAAAATCATAAACACTGAATCATAAACTCTAAATACAAAATGATTGATTTTGCAAAAGATGTAGAATCACTAAATGGCGAGAATTTGTTTACTAGAAAAAAAATAAGACGATATTTGTAGATAAAAAATAAAATAAAATAAAATGATCTGATTTTTGTTACTAGTTTATTTATATGCATGCACATCTCATCCCTTGAATTTTATCATTTCCACTTCAATCATTACTAATTAATTGGTAATTCTGTATTTAGCTCTGCTAGAACAATAAAAAAAAATTTAAAAAAAAAATTGTAGTGGATTTTTGTGTAATAATGTTGCCTGATGTTTTTATTATTTTCCATTAATGTAACGGTACCGTGCGGCTGGCCATCTCCCCCCACATTTACTCATAGTCTACAATTTAACAGGAAAGAAAAGAAAAAAAAATTTAGTTAGCAAATAGCCAATATTAATAAAAATGATACACAAACAGAGAATAAAAATATATAGTTTTCCAATTGATATAATATAGCACCAGAAGCTACTGCTGCAAAAGATGTTGCAAAAAAATAAGATAACTGGTTATGCGCATAAATAGATTGTAATTCTTTTTTAGAGTTTTCTTTCGAATGGTTATTAAAAGTTCTTGACGATTCGTCACGGATTTTGTATGAAGTTTTTAGTGTAAACATATTCAAAAACCAAATTAGTTTTATACTTTATGATCTGAGGGTGGATTGTGAATCTTCTGTTGATATCGCTTGATCATATGAGGCCATAACATAAACAAGGTCAAACCGGAGCCCCAAGCGCCTACTACTTTGATAACTCTTTTAGATTCCTGAGCAAAATGACTACCAGAAGCCAGTTTTTGTGGGTGAGCAATTCGTGTGAACCGAATAAAAGTTGGTTGCATATTGTGGAGTTTAAATAGTTGGAGATATATTGGAATCTGAATTCAGCCAGATAATAATGATAATATTTTAGAAAGTGAGTCTTGGAATCAGGCAATTTGAATAGTTAATGACAAATTGTGGACAGATTGTGGCCCTTTTATAGTTTTTTTTTGGAAACCAAAAAGTTTTACTTATAGAAACAAAAGAAAAAGGAAGTGCCTAAGACCTTTTTTTCAATCAGGGTTCAAATGTATATAAAGAACTAATAATAATTTTTTTTTTTTTTTTTGTTTTGTTCCTTTGGGCAACTTTTCCAATGCATCATCTGTTATGTTTTGAAAACGCTAATATGTGAATGTGGCGTGAAAGTTTTTTGTTTTTTTTTTAAAGCCATAAGCTGATACGGCAAAGAGCCGATTGAAGATCTCTGCAAGTATGTGGCCACCCGCTAGCTGCTGGTGGCTAAAAAAAAAATTACTACCCGCCAAAAAGTAAAAACTTTAAAGCTTAAAGGTAAATTAGAAGCGGTGAGTACAAAAAGCAACCAAATATTTTTTTTGTTTTGTTTCTGCCAGGTTAGTTCAAAACGTACGCTTTTTAATACCTTGTTTGGGGAAGAAGCATCCCCGGAGATTATGGAGATGGATTCGAATCCATTTTAACTAGTTGGTACACATGGGGGTGTTTTTAATTTAATTTAATTTTTAATTTTCAATTAATACCGGAAATCTATATGTTAAATCTACAAATTTTGTTAAAAATCCTTAAAAAAAAAAAAAAAAAGTTACAATTGAAATTGGTTTATTCTCATGTCTATAGCAACCTTACTGTATATATGCATCTATGTTATTATACGACTTGATATGTAGTTGTAAATATATAAAAACGCGCTCCCTAACCAATGAACTTTGAGCTAATTATTCATTATTGTTTCGAATCTAAGTTTCTTACGAAACGTACAAAACTAATTGTCTACTTCGTAATACTCCCCCGGCCTCAATTGAGTAATATGCCGATAGGCCTCGAGGGATACCTGTAGCCACTTTGTAGGGAATATGCGAAGCAGACAACAAAACTAACATAATTAATGGTTAAAAGTAAGCATCGTAATAAATTTAGATTGTCAGGACTTTTTTTTTGGGATTAAAATAATTAAAAATAAGTTACAAGCTTTTATCGTAGCCTTAGGAGCACTAGAGCCATAATTTATTTGTCTAAAGCGAAACAAATAAAACAAAAAAACCAAGCATAATATTTTAAACTTTGTGAATTGTCAAATTATATGCTCATGTAAAAATCAAACAACGCTTAATAAGAAGTTCCCAAAATCCTTTGTTCGTATACGTGCGTCCATCTTACTTCAAATTCATGTAGCGATAAAAAAAATAAAAAAAAAAGAGCCGCCGCTTACATATGGGGCTCCGGGGTCTGCCGAAACAGTCCCGATCGATGAGCTTTTATTATATCAATAAAAGTCTCGATCAGCATAGTCACGCGTCAGCAAATGTTTTACGCACGCCTACCTAGAGTAATGTTCCGTGATTTTTAGTTGGTGATTTTTGAGTTGTAATTGAATAAAGTCGATTGGGTGGTAATAATTTTCAGGATGTAACACAAATATTGAAAAGGACTATTGTACATGTAGAGTTGGGCTCGCACGAACTGTAGAGGATGGTATGTAAACTCAGGATAGTATAGTTTCCCAGAATTTGAAACCCGTAAGTGCATTTTGTAGTACTACAGAATAAACAAACTTTCAGCCTACATGTTGTATGATTAATATAATCCACATATTTACAACATGTGGCCATGCTTCAACTTCGGTTTAGTTAGATTTCACACGGTAAAGTAATGGGGCCGATTTGAGAATCCCAAAATGTGTATCTCATATATCGTTGATTTCATTTCTATATTACACCAAATAGATTGTTAAATTACTGAAATTGCAATATATTAGAGCTGGTAAATATAATATCCATATTTTACGTATTGCAACAAATTTTTTTTATTTGGATCCGTTTCTTCAATAAATAAATATCTTCAGCTGTTTCGAAATTCAAGATCTCCTTATGCGTTTTATACAACTGGAAATATTGCAAGTGTATATAAGTATATAATCTATAGCTGAGTTGTCCTATTTAATAAAAAAAAAAAAAAAGAAGCCGCGATCTCCAGCTATAATATTTGTAAGAATATTACACTCTAACCCCTGTGTTGGATATCGTTACACTATTTCATAACAAGCTATACTTACCAGTTAATAATCTTACCAGCGCTCTTCAATAATTAGCGTATTCATATAATTTCGTTCAATTTCATGTGAATGTATTAATTATATAAACCGCTTTGGCCGCATCAACTGATCGGACTTCCGTTCTCCCAGCCAGCGTGAGAAATAGCTTTTTCAAAAAATGCGATAGTAGTTTCAATTATAAGCATATATATTAGTAATACTAGTCATAATTCAATATTGGAACATTCCCGCCGAATTTCTGCTTTCTGAAAATTTATGGCCCAGTTTTCTGTGTATACGAATAATTAATATAAAATTAGCATAATCACAATCGTGAAAAAAGTACCAGACTACGTAATTACCGCCGGCACGTGACAGGGAGGCTGCGCGCCCGGGCTACGTGGGTGCCAGGTCCCACTGCCAGCCAGGCCAGGCCTTGGCCACCGGTGAACTGTTACGCACACTCTAAAAAGTTATTCCTCCCAGTCAATGCAAAGGCGCTAGAGACTAATAAGCATTTTTGTTACTTTCCCCAGAGTTTCACATGAAATAAAATTAAACGGGGGCCAATTTTGCATGTGAGAGGAAGGTAAAAAAAAAAAAAAAAAAAAAAAAAAAAAAAAAAGAAAGAAAGAAAGATTCAAAACTTTTTTATTTTTTTTATTACAACTTCTAAACAAGTTAATCTCATAAACTACTACTCGTTTATCTCCTGTTTAATTCATAAATACATTTCTCATCTCTTTCATACTAAACTCGAGTTTCCAAATCTATTTACATTTTTATATCTTTGTTGTGATTTTCTGATGGCTCCAGTTTTGTCCACGCTTTGGAGTCCGGACGGGTTGTTGCGGCAAATCCTTAGTGATTTGGCAGTTAAAGATACCAGATCTTTACGACAGTCGTTGAACAACATTCCGAAAAGAGCTCGCTATCTAGTAGCAGTGGCTATTCTAGCATCCTCAGTAACCGGGGCTGTGATTGCTTATGACAACAACAAGAAGGATAAAAAAAAGGGTAAAGAACTACACCGAGTATCATCGGCTGTTTTGCTAAGTGATGGATGGTCTAGAGAAATTTTCGTTCCAAATAACGGCACACAATCAAAAGTAGTTATCAAACCCACCAAAAGAGTCACATTCGAAGCCCATCGTCGGTTGTTTTTTGGTCCAAAAGCCAGTGAGAAAAAAACCGGGATTAACGGGCTTTTTTTCAGCGAATTCAATGCCATTTGGTCTATTATAGTTCCTCATATTAGATCAAAAACCACCGGATTGTTGGTGGTTCATGCATTATTTTTGGCATTAAGAACTTATTTATCTTTATTAGTTGCTAAATTGGATGGTCAAATTGTCCGAGATTTAATTTCTGCTAATGGTAAAGAATTCATTAAAGGATTGATATATTGGCTGTTGCTAGCTATTCCGGCCTCATACACCAATGCTATGATCAAGTTTTTACAATCCAAAATTTCTATTGCTTTTAGAACCAAATTGATTCGATATATTCATGATATTTATTTGGATACGAAACAAGCATTTTATAAAGTAAACAGTATTGATGACGGTATTGAAGGTGCAGACCAGTATATCACTGCAGATATTACCAGATTCTGCGACGCTGCTGCTTCATTGTATTCTAACCTGGGTAAACCATCCATCGATTTCATTTTATTTAGTTATCAATTATCAAGAAACTTGGGCCCATTAGCCTTATTGGGGATTTTCTTCAACTATTCCGCTACTGCTTGGTTATTGAAAAAGATTGCTCCGGCATTTGGTAGAATGGCTGCCGCGGAAGCAAGATTAGAAGGTGAATATAGAAATGGCCATACTAAATTAATTACCAATGCTGAAGAAATTGCATTCTATGACGGTACTGGTTTGGAACGATCTATTTTAAGAGATACTTATAAACGATTGGTTAGACATATTGCTACTGTTTTAAGAATCAAAGTACCATATAATATGATTGAAGATATTGTATTGAAATACGCATGGTCCGGCCTGGGGTATTTATTTGCCAGTTTACCCGTATTTTTACCAGCATGGAGCGGTAATGTTGAAAAGGATACTTATGTTCCGTCAATATCAATGGCCAAGAAAGACTTTCATGAACGAAATCGAATGAGAGAATTTGTTACTAATAAACGATTAATGTTATCATTGGCAGATGCCGGTGGCCGAATGATGTATTCTATTAAAGATTTGGCAGAATTAGCTGGCTATACTTCACGAGTGTTCCAGCTGTTATCCACTTTACATCGTGTACATGCTGATGCCTATGAACCAAGAACCGGAGATTCCGATAAACCAGAATTAACATTGGGTGATGTTAAAGGTACTGTTCAAGTTGGGTTTAACGGTGTCCGGTTGGAACATACCCCAATTGTCGTACCTACTACTGGTAACAATGGCGCCCCACCAGAAGTTTTGATAAAGAGCTTGAATATCCGGATTAATCAAGGTGATCATGTTTTGATTTCTGGATCTAATGGTGTTGGTAAATCAGCAATTGCTAGAGTTATTGCTGGTATCTGGCCGGTATTTAGAGGATTATTATCCAAACCAATGCCGGGTGATATTGCCTTTGTACCGCAACGACCTTATCTAAGTACTGGTACTTTACGAGATCAGATTATCTATCCATCATCTCATGCTGAAATGCTAGAAGAAGGTAGAACTGATGATGAATTGATGGAAATTTTACGATTAGTTAAATTAGAATATTTGCCAGCCCGAGAAGGTGGATGGGAAACCAAAAAACAATGGAAAGATGTATTTTCTGGTGGTGAGAAGCAACGAGTCATGTTTGCTCGAATTTTATATAAACAACCAAAATTTGCAGTCATTGATGAAGGTACTTCAGCTGTCAGTTCTGATGTTGAAGGGTTGTTGTATGAAACTTGTAAAAAGTTTGATATTTCATTAATTACCATTAGTCATCGGCCATCATTATTACAATACCACAATGCTCAATTAAAATTGGGATTAGGTGAACATGGCGATGAATGGTCTTTTGAAAAGACTGATACTGAAGAAGCCAAGATTTCGATTGAACATGAAATTGCAGAATTAGAATCAAAACTGAATCAAGTCGATGAATGGAAAGCTAGAAGGGAAGAAGTCGGACGGTTGTTGAATAATAAGTAGAACATTTAGCTTTTAAATAGAGGATAGAAATTAATAATAATAATTTTTTTTTTTTTTTTTTAACTATGTACAAGATTATTCGAAAAAGTGAATACTAATAATTTAATAATAAACATGACAATTATTCTGAATTTTATTTCTTTGTAGAAGCCTCGGCTTTGGCTTGTTCATGTTCTTGTCGAAGTTTTTGCAATTCTTGATCAGAGATTGGTGGAATTGGAACATCTTCAAAATCATCGGCTTGAATAGCTCTCAAAGTATACCAATACATACCGAAAGTAAGACCAAACAAAGCACCAGCTAATGCCATGTTTTTTTTGAAATAAGGTTGTCGAGCCCTTAGACCAGCTGGGGTAATGGTGAAAGTGTATGGATTTTGGTAAGGACTTGGTTTCAAGCTAGAATGCGTTAGTTTTGGTATCAAGTTATCCGATACTTACAAATTTGGGTTCTTGTAATCAGGGTTATGACGATTTCGTAAAAGCTGTGTTGGATGCATTTTTTTTGTTTTTTTGGTTGTGGTTAGTAAGTATTGAACGATGTCTTGTGAAATATTAAATAAGTGGTGACTTAATTTTTTTTTTTTTTTTTTAATGAAATGATTTTTTTTTTCTTCAGCGGAATTGGTATCTGCTATTTGGGTATATCAATTGGTAGTCCGGGACGGAAAAGAAGTTTGGGAGGGTAACTTTTTTTATTTTTTATTTTTTAATTTTTTTAATTTTCCACGCCTAAAGATATTAATTATTAAATAATCAAGATCAGTATCAGAATCTATTATCAAAAATTTTTTATTTTTTATTTTTATTTTTTTCATTTTGATTAGTGATAATGGGGTTAGTTGATTATGGCAGTGATTCAAGCGATGACGAGCAAAAGGTGGAACAACAAAAAAGCAAGAAGTTAAATAGTTTGTTACCGCCTCCAAAGAAACAGACAGGACCGAAAAAGTTTGTGATTGGCAAACCTACAACTGATGAAGAAAAAGGTTCGACACATAAAGATGATGAATTTGAAAATTATGATAATGATAAGTCACAGTTTCTGAGTTCCATGCTACCTAAACCAAAAAATGAATCGATAGTCGTGCCACAGAGGGATAGCAAAGAACAAGATGTTACGATTAATGCACCATTAAGTAGGAAACATCGGACTTTGGGAGGGGGTATCAAAGGCCAATTCGATGGGGAAATTACAATGGAACAGAGTTATGCACCAAATGTCGAATTACCAAAAATGCAGCAAAGTATCAAAATAATACCAGCTTCAGTATTAGCAAGGCAAGCCAAATATGGTAAAAACTCAGTAACCAAGTCTGAACCTAAACCACCAGTCAAGCAAGAACCGATTCAAAAACCAAAGCCATCAATGCCATCGCTATTTACATTCCATAAGGAAGAAAAATCTACTGAATCAGTAGGCCCCAAACTACCCATCCTGGATATTGCACCAAGTGCTGCAACTGCTAATGCGGCTGACAGTGTGGCGCCAGTTACGACTAGTACGCCGCCGCATGCTGGTAATAACGACGCAAAACGAAAGAGAGGCGAGCCGGAAAATATTGTCGACTTTAATGTCAACGAATTCTACGAAACAAACAATAACTTACAAAGACAAGGTTTATTAGAGGAGGAAAACAAATTCAAAGTTCATGCAATTGGGTCTGGTCGTCATCAATTATCTACTATCATTTCTAATGCTCAACAAAATAAGGAAGGATTAGATCAAATGTTTATGGAAAATAAACGTCGCAAACAAGAATCCAAGAAAAGATTTGGATTTTAGTTTTTTTTTTTTTTTTAAGATTTATTTATAATCTTTGTAAGTCCATTTTTCAGTAACTTGTTGAGCATATCTTCTTCGTTTAGAAACAGGAACACGAGCTTCAATCAAACCACGTTCTTGGAAACTTCTAAACCGCTCAGCTGCCAAATTACCTTCTGGTTTCAACCGTCTTAAACAACTAGTTAATTCATCAGATAATTTAATCTCCAACGGAGCTTCCTTAATTTCATATTTGCCTAACTTCTGTTTTCTCTTTTTACCAACTTGATCTTGTTCCCTAGCTTCTTGCTGTTCTTTAATCTTTTGCATCTCTTTCTTGATCAAATTTGGCAAATCGTGCAAATCACGTATCTGCAGTTTCAAATCAGCAACTTTTTTTTGCATTTCCATCTTTTCTTGATGTCGTTTTAGTTTCGACCTATGTTGCTTGGTTTTTTTCTTTAATTTAGCTGGCGCATTTAACGATAAACTACCAGATTTATCTTCATCTTCATCTTCACTACTTTTCTCATCATCATCATCGGCAATTTCATCATCTGGTAAAGCCCTCATTACTTCTTCAATTCGATCCTTTTCCTCTTCTAATTTCAATCGTTCATCTTCTCTTAGTTGTTCACGTTCATACTCTTTTTTCAGTAATTCCATCCATTCTTGTTCATCTGGATTATACGATTTCCCACCTTCTGGAACAATGATAGCCTTTGCCAACTTATCCCCCAAGAAATTAATTGGAGCTTCATCCATAGTTTGTGGTTTAACTGTAGGGGTTGTAAAACTTGTTTTTGCTTGTAAATCACCCAGGAATGAAAAGTCTTTAATAGTACTTTTTTGGGCATCATTTTTATTCTTCTTTTTTGATTGTTTAGGTTCACTTGCAGGTGCATCCCAGATGTCATAAGAACTAACTTGTGTAACACCATCCTTATCCATAACTGCCTTTGTTGAACTATGGCCAACTTTTCTACCAGCAACCTTCATCAATCTATCAATTTCTTTACCTGAGACCCCATCAATACCTTTTGTTGGTTTTGATTTAGGTTCATCTTTTTTCTTATGAACTGCTGGCAATGCAGCAACTGCTGACCTACGGGCTAAGATTTCTGTGGCCTTTAATGGTTTTTGTTCTCTTAGTTTTCGAGGTCGCAGTTTTTCATCACCTTCATCATCTAATGTGAATAAATCATCATCTTGGGTATCATCATTTAGTTTCCCACCAGTTACTCGTTCGTATTCTCTAGCATCTTCCAGCCCTTTCTCGATATCATCAATATCAATATTCTTTCTCCATGCTTTTCTACCTTTTCTAGAAGGTTGAGCTTTTGTTGATGGTCGACCAACTTCCATTTCTTTTTTTTTATTATTGTTAGACTGTTGGTATCGATTGAAAAAAGATAAAGAAAAAAAAAAAAAATTTCGAAAACTTCAAATAGCAGAAGAAAAAAAAAAAAAAATTTGCGCCACGCTTGGGAAAAAAAAATTTTGTGTGAAAAATAAATTTGCGGCTTATTTTTTTTTTTTTAAAAAAAAAAAAAAAAAAAAGATTTTGAGATCTGATCTGTTACAAATGTCGGAACACCGATCCTAGCTATCTATTAAACGTCAAAAGGGGTTAAACTTTGGGAATCGAAACGAAGCTTTAAAATGTAAAGGCGTCAAAACAAAAAAAAAAGAAGCAGATACGTAATATTTCGCCACAAATATTGATTTGAAATCTCTACATTCACTTTAAACCAATCCAAATTTACAATGAGTGATGAATTATCATTAGTTAATAAGGTTGAGTTACGACTTTTAATGACTAAAGATGAAAAGAAATTTGAGGATGCAATCAAAATTTATTTATGTCCATTGTTATTAAAAATCAATTCAACAAATGAACAAGTACGCGCTAAAATTACCGATATTTGTAAACATCTCAATGAACGAATGCAGAATAGCTCAATGGCTTTACCAGTCGATAAGCTAGTAGAGCAGTTTACTGATGATAAAATTACCGGTGACAAAAAAACAATGCAGTTGTATGATCTATTTTATATCGACAAGAGCTTGAATAATATTGATACAGAAGTATGTTTCCTTAGTTGGTAATAGCTAATTGTTATAGAAAAAAAGTAGTTTTATTTTACCAATGATCAAAACTATGCCTGAAATTGAAGATGAAGAGGTTTTATCTCGAACTTTTCATTTATTTTTGGAGCTGTTGAAAGATTATGTACCGCCACCAAGAGGATCAACACAAGCAGACGAGTTGCCAAAAAAATTCGAATTCAACGACAACCCAAAATTAGAAAAGTTCGTGGCGGAGAATTTCACAAATCTATTTGCATATAGGGTTGGGACACTAATGTATATCAACAAATCTATGTTAGCTAAACCTTACAGAATTTTGACCAATTGGGATGATGTCGAAGTGACAGAGTTGAAACCAATTGATCTATATAATGCTAAAAAAGCCGCATTAAAGTTTTTGATTTCTGGTGCGTTCAGTGAAGAATCAACGTATTTACCACTACTAGTTTTAAGTCATGACACAAATTCAGAGTTCTCATCACCTGCATTTGATAGATTTAAACGTATTAGGCCAGATCTAGAAGATTCAGAATTGTTGGATGCATTGTATAACTTTGCTATAAACGAACGAATTGTAGGGTTTGGGGTAGCTTACGGTGCTATGGAAATTCTCTCAAGAAGTGAACTTGCAATGAAACAGAACAATACTATAAATTTGATTGAAATTGGTATTAATAGTACCGCATTAGGCTATGCTGGTAAAAATGCAGCAATCACTGTATTGAGATCGGTTTTGAAACATAATAAGCAAATCATCACAAAAAAGGTCGCCACTGACATGATTAACAAGTTAAAGAATACTATTATTGGCATGGGATGGCCAGAGCCGTTACAACATGAAGGTAAAATGCAAGTATTTCGGGAAAATGCTTATAAAATGATTGGTAGTTTATTACACCAAGTACCAGAAACGTTATCAGATTTGAAAGTTTTGGAGTTCCTATTCGACTCTATGCAAGGTGATAGATCAATGAAAGTATGTTTGCAAGATGCATTATCGGAGGTATTAAACGTGGTACCACTATTGAACAAACCTCAACGAGATCGAGTCAAACAAATGATTTTCGACAATTTGATTAATCAAGAGTCAGACCAGACTTTTAAATATATTGCTGTGAGATATGCTTCAAGAGTGGCGCCGTTTGATGATTGTGAAGGTCGGATGTTATGTTTATTAGGTTTAAATGAAAATAACCGATCAGATGTTATAGATGAAGCAAAGCGAGGGTTACATCCACATTGGCATTGGTTAGTCAATTCAAATGTTTACGAAGAGCAACCAACTGTTACAAATTTTCCTTTTCCAAAATTCAACTCAATGATCAATGTATTAAAAGAAGTTGAGACCAAATTATCAGAAAAAGGATTGGGCAGTAGTTTATTGGACTTTTCACCAAAGATCTATTCAGCAACTGTGGAATTTTTAGAACAAACACTGGCAATGGAAGCAGCATTGGCAGCTGATAACAAGACTATTCTAATTGTTGACGAATCATGGTATAGCAGATTGAATGCTGCAATATCTATGGATAAAAGCGTTCGAGTCGCCATTCGAGATTTCATTAAAAACATGACAGATAATCAAAGTTTGGTCTCATTTATCGAATACTCTTTTAAAGGGGTTGTGAATATTAATGAAAAATTAGTTAATGATACTTGGATTCGAATGATTTCGCAATCGCCAGCATCTATTGTTGAAACACAAGTGAACAATGTTGATTTGTTATTAGAGTTGTTGGACAGTAATCATGTCATTACAAGAGAAACTGCCGCCCAAGGGTTAGGTGTTTTGGGTACTTGTGACGCAGCTAATGAACAAGATATAACGCAATTATTGGAAAATTTACAAGATAGTATGGATTTGGATAATAGATTGAAGGCCAATAAAACATGTGGTAGATTATTGGCACTCGGCTTTATCAGTTCACGACTAGCTTTACGAGGCAAACCTTTTGGTACTTTAATTGTAAATAAAATTATTGAAAATGTGGGGCATAGTAACCCTGATATATCCAACTGTTGTATTGATTCTGTATTTCAGTTAGCAATGTGCAATGCAATTGAATATTCAAAAGAATTGAATGACAAGTTGGTTTCAATAGTGAAAAAGAAGGAAAGTGAAAGAAGTATCCTAGCGTTGGGTGCTTTATCCATGGTTGCAGATAATCGTACAGAATTTATTGATAAAATCATAGCATTGAGCGAAAGTAGACAGGTTGAATTTATCTTTGCCAGTGGTGAAGCATTGACGATTGCGGCTTGTGGATGGGAATCCCAGGTAACTGATAGAGTTTTGGATATCCAAGGTATTAATCCAACTACTATCGATAATGAATTAGAATATGCGCTGGAAAAAGCAATTGAATCGTGTAGATCCACCAAGCCAAAGTTGAGGAAATTCGCCTGTCTATGGTTATTATCTTTAACACAATATTGTGGTCAATTACCAGCTATAAAATCTAACTTGGCTAGAATTCACAGTAGTTTCATGCGATTCTTGTCAAGCGATGATGATATCTTACAAGAATCTGCGTCAAGAGGGTTGGGGATTATCTATGAAATGGGTGATTCAAACCTAAAGAACGATTTGGTTAAAGGGTTAGTACAAAGCATGACTGCTGATAAAAAAGTCAATGCTGGTACTGTTAGTGAAGATACTGAATTGTTTGCACCAGGAGTATTAGATACCGGTGATGGGTCAGTTTCAACTTATAAAGATATTTTGAACCTGGCTTCTGAAGTTGGTGATCCAAGTTTGGTTTATAAGTTTATGTCATTGGCAGCTCATTCATCATTATGGGCATCCAGAAGGGGGGCGGCCTTTGGTCTGGGTAGTATTATGAGTAAAGCCAATATGGATGAAATTTTTACAAATGATACAAAGCTAGCAAAGTCTTTGATTCCAAAACTTTATCGATATAGATTTGATCCAAATTCTAATGTTCGAGCTAGTATGCGAGGTATTTGGGATACTTTGATTAATGATAAAAGTTCAGCTATTAGTGATAATTTTGATGACATTTTGGATGAACTGTTAAAATCAATGAATAACAAAGAGTGGAGAGTGAGAGAAGCAAGTTCAACTGCATTGTTAGATTTATTGCAAGGCAAACGAATAGAAAAATATTCTGATAAATTAGAAGAAATCTGGAAGTTAACATTTAAGCGAGTGGATGATATTAAAGAAAGTGTTCGAAATGCTAGTATGGTTTTGGCCAGAGGATTAACAACATCAATGATCCGACAAGTCGATGTTGATAATGGCGCTTCTAACAAATTGGCAGATAAAATCTTGAGCCAAATGATTCCATTTTTGATTGGTATCAATGGGTTACAATCTGATGCAGAAGAGGTTTCTTCATTTGCATTGGATACTTTGTTGAAGTTATGTGAAAAAGGTGGTAAAGCTTTAAGACCTTATACCCCGATGTTAATTGAGGAATTATTGGATCTAATGTCTACGTTAGAACCTCAGACAATGAACTATCTGGCAATGAACGCTGATAAATACGGTTTGACTAGTGATGCTGTCGACGCCTCTCGAATGCAAAGTTTGAGACATTCACCAATCATGGAAGCTGTTGAAAAGATGATTGAAATCTTGGATGGTCAAGATATGTTTAAAGATGTTTGTGATCGGTTGTCAAAGGTGGTAAAGAAAAGCGTTGGGTTGCCATCAAAGCTGGGTGCTAGTAGAGTTTTAGTTTATTTGGTAATGAGACGATTATATCGAATTGAACCTTATGCGGACTCATTATTAAAAGTGTGTCAATCTCAATTGACTAATATAAATGATACCGTCTCACAATCATATGCCGTGACTGCTGGGTATTTGTGTCGAATTGCTAGTAACGACGTTATTTTGGAATATGAAAAGTTTTTGGAGCCATTATATTTTGATGCGGAAAGTGAACGGCCTAGAATTGTTGTTGCGTCTGCCTGTAATGCTGTGGCTAAGCACAGTAGTGATAAGTTCGATGCTGTAGCTAGTGCGTTTTTGCCATTGATTTTTGTTGCCAAACATGATGATGATAAAATTGTTAAAGAACGATTTGAACAAACATGGGGTGATAACACCGGGGGGTCAGGTGCCATTAAACTACATTTGAATGAAATTATTGCCATGTGCAGTGACCAATTGGCTAACAACCAACAATGGAGAGTTCGTCAAATTGCTGCACAAAGTATTGCCGATGCTTCAACAGTTATTGATCTAAATACTAGTAATGAACTGTCAGAATTGTTCAAGGTATTAATTGTGGCATGTAAAGGTAAAAGCTGGATTGGTAAAGAAAAAGTGTTGGATGCTTTAGTAAAACTATCAATAAGGTCCAAGCCAAAGCTATTGGAAAACAAAGATCTTTTTGAAGAAATTAGTAAAGTAGTGGTCGTTGAAGGTAAACGAAGAAACCGTGAATATCAAGCAAAGGCGTTGTTATCAATGGGGGAATTTATCAAAAATTTCCCTCAATGTGATATGTATGAAGTTTTGTTTGAACAAACTGATTTGTATTTAAATCCTGAAGAAAATGAAGAGGAAGACGAGGAAGTCGACGCGGATGGCGATGTTACGATTTCCAACAGTGGAGAAGCAATCGCCAAAGAAGATCGACGAAATGATATTTTAAAAGCAGTTGTTGAATCATATAACTCTGTGGATTTATCAGATAATGATATTCCTGAAAATGTTTTGGCCAAGATTTGTGAAATTGTTGTGAGAATTCTGTCAAATGAATTGAATCCAAAGGTTAAGATTCCTGTTACATGGCGAACAAAACTGGCCGTAATGTCATCGGTTAATAATTTAATCCATTCGATGAAATCTGAACAATCAAAGCAATTGGAACCAGTGTGGCAAAAGGTTATGGTTCATTGTGCGCGGGATTCGAATCATGAAAGGGTCCGTACCGAAGCCGTGCGGCTTGGCGCGGCTCTAATGTCAACTTTAAAAATCGATACTAAACCTGATTTATTGGAATTAAAAAAGGATGAAAAATCTACAGTTGTTATTTCAGAAATCAACAAAGCACTGAATATTTAGTTTAATATATATATATATGTATATATGTACTGAATTTACCGCTTCAATTTTCGTGGCATGAACATTGTACTCTTTTTTGTAGTATCAATAACTGGTTGGAATGAGAGTTTTTTCCCACCAAGCTCAAATCCTTCCAGCCCTAGCATTGATGTACCCACACTAGTTGACTCTTGGAATTCAATTTTGGCGCTATGTCTATATCGTTCAGGTACCACATTGACGACTTCGCCATACTCTGAGAATACAGATTTCAACTGTTCTGGGGTGATAATATCATCAACGTTCCATACAGTAAGGGTTTGGTCTGGATTAGTATACGGCGTAGCTGGCGCAGGTTGTTTTTTATTAGATAAGTTGACAATTAATTTCCGGTTGTTTAACTCGTGCCCGTTCAAATTATCAACACATTTTACAGCTTCTTCATAGCTACTCATATGAACAAATGCGTAACCGTCATGAAGCTTTTCATTCTTGTTACGATGGTTGGCGGGTAGTTTCAATTTTTCAACATGACCGTATTGTGATAGCAAATCTCGTAGCTGCTGTTCATTAATTTTAAAATCGATATTTTTAATGAAGATTTCTGATTCATCAGTTCGTTCTTTTCGTTTCAATGGATCGCTTAGTTTAACCACCAATTTCAGCCCATTTATTATTTTATTGTTTAATTTGTTCAAAGTATCTTCGGCTTGGATTTTGTTCTCAAACTGAATGTAACAGAATCTTTTTGTTTTACGATTATTTGATTGATTCGGGAACCGGACTTCCAACACTTTACCATATTCTTCAAATAGCGATTGGATTTTATCCGGTGTATAATCTGATGGGAAATTTGTTACCCATAATGTAGTCTGTTCGCCAGATTTGACAGTGATAGTGGATCCTTTAACCTGTTTGTTGTCCTTAGTTAATGCTGATAATACAGATTGCTTATCTTGGAATTCAATGACCGCTGAGGAATTTTCTGAGAAAATTTCTATATTTACAATTTCACCACAGTCTTGGAACAATAATCTCAAATCCAGTTTAGTTGTATTATTATTAATTTTGTTGACAATGACCTCGTTATGTTCACGGTCTCGGGTGTTATTAGTATCTGTTTTCAATCTTTTGCTATTTGGTTGTTCATGTTCTTCAGTCACACGTTTTTCGCCATGAGTGATATTTTCCACTTGTTTGTCTGCCTCATCCATTTCAACATCGTTATTTGTATTTACAACTGAATTTGATTGTTCCAATTTTCTTTTGCATTTATCAATAATTGGTAACATTTGAGGAGTACCCGAAGTCATAGCGTATTCGATGAAATTCTCCAATAGCGAAACAGGATTATCCATATTGTTTGAGTACGATACCGCTTTATGATAAATACCGATCGTTTTAGAAGAGTCATAAAGTTCGACAATTTTTAAATATATCATCCAAAATTGCTGTAATTTTGAAAATCGGTTTTCAAACCTTTCACATAGTTTGAATGCCATTTCTAATTTCCATTTATTATTAAGATTTATCAATGAGTTTAAAATAAAAAACAAAAAATAGCTATCAATTGCGCTCGTATTGCTGCACATGATATCGATTGTACTATTTATTAATTGTTCTGTTTGATCAGTGTTATTGGTTCTCATTGATAGAACAATCTTAGCCTTTAATATTTCCAAGTCGCCTTCAATATACTGACATTGGTCGACTCTTTTCAAAGTTTCCGCATAACTGTCCTTATTTTGTGATATAATACAATATTTCCAAATAACCGGTGAAAATGGACAGAACCGTACAGCTCTCCATAATAACGGACCCAAATCACTATCATTTAGTGACCCTTCATACAAAATATAGCTCTCCCACAGCTCAGGACTTCGACATTGAATATTGATGGCTCGTTCATATAAACTTTTGATTTGATTTAAATGCATTTGGATTGTAAAATCATCAACTTTTTTATTCCCCTGTTTTCTCGGGGATTTTTTCCTTTCTGATCCAATATACTCCAAAAATGTCACAACAGTTGGAGTCTTGATTACTTGTAATTCCCAATTTTCTCGGTTTTCAATAAATTTTCGCGGTTTTGCTACCAGTTCTGTTGCTTCAACCATTAGCTTTTCGTAATTATTCGGGTCATTTTGGTTGATTAAGTTTGAAAATTGTGAAAATGTATCTTCTAACTGATTATGAGGGACATTTAATCTTTCATAATAAAGATGTTGTAGTTCTGAGAAATCCATAAATTCTTTGGCTGTTTTTATCATTTCTAACCAAAACCCTTGACTTTCTTGTAAAAAATATTGATATTTTTTATATAACAATAGTTTTTCTTCGTAAACTAGCCGTAGATCTGATTCTTCTAATAACAAGTCTAGGTATAACTTACCCAATTTAGTACTAAAATTGTCCTTCATTATTGTTTTGGCGATTTCCTTAGACAACTGAATACCATATCCTTCCTTGTTACTCTGACTTGTCTGTGTGATCCACTTTTCTGCGTCATCTATATTTGGTGCTACATTTGCGCACATAGTTTTAACCGCTGCTAACAATCCATCACTTGGTCCTTCTTTTTCAAGAATACCATTAATTGTAACTTGATGGTGCCCAATGTCATAGTTTACCATCTCCTCATTTGTGTTGCTCATTGTGTGCTGATTACAATAACAAATGTGCGGAAAAAAGATATTTATATCAAATTTCGCTTCAGGCGTAATATATAGCCAGCTCCGATCGGTGCCAAAACTTTGGAGTATGCACAAGTTTAAGACAATTTTTTTTTTTTTTTTTTTTCATCACAAATTTTTTTTTTTTTTTTTTTCAAATTATTATTGTAATCAAAAAATAGCATACCACGCAACATGGATTCATCTGCATATCTACAATCTTTTGGATGGACGAAAGGTGAAGCCTTAAAAAGTGGAGGGATTAAAAAACCGATTTTAGTACGACATAAGAAGGACACAAAGGGATTGGGACATGATACTGATGAACATGAGGCATGGTGGGAACGAATATTCGATGGGCAACTTAAAGGTTTGGATGTTCAAACTGGTAGTAAAGGTGTGACATTTGATGTAAAGGAACCTAAAGCAGCTGGGGTTAGCCAGCATCTATCCCCATTATATCGAATGTTTGTCAAAGGTGGTACGTTAACTGGTAGTTCGATGACACCAGCCGAAAAAGAGAATACCATTAGTACTAGCGGTTCTAATAGTAGTGATGATGAAAAGAAAATTAAAAAGAAGGAAAAGAAATCAAAGAGTAAGAAGGATAAAAAGGAGAAGAAAGGAAAGAAGGAGAAGAAAGATAAAAAGAGTAAAGATAAGATCACTAAGAACAAAAAAGAAAAGAAGAACAGTAGTAGTAGTAGGAAAAATACGTCAACTGAAGAAGAAGCATGGATCAAGAATCTGCTTAACAATATGGCTCAGCCAGTAACTGCATAACTTTGAATACCTTTTATTTATGTTTATACTAACGACTTTTGTATTTATAGATTAATAGACCCTTTTTTAACAAGCATGGTTTATTGTTTTTTTATTTTTATTTAATTAATATTTCTATTTGTAATAATAACCCCATGGTCGTTATCCGTTGATATCTGATATTATCATGTTCATTTTTTAGAGCGGGTTGTAATTCAACTAGCAGTCCCAATAATTTTAATTTATTGTTATTTTTTTGATGTATACCGCACTACCGACAACATTAATTTTTTTCTGCGACCCCTTTTATTATTCTTGTTTTTGTTAACCTACCCCACGATGCAATGAATCAACAAGCAGCTGCGGTATTAGTAGTTGCAATTTTTGCAGCCGTTACTGGTTATATAACCAAAGTATTCGTTTCGAAATTATTAGGGTATATTATAAGTTTCAGTTTAGGCTTTTGCGGGATGATTATGGTGTTTGGTTGGTTAATGTTTACCGATGCATCGACAACAAATCAACAGATTAGGAATAAAAAATATTATAAACCGTTTGCATTTTTAAAGCAAAAAAACTGGGGCAAAGAATTGCGAGAACTGTCTAGAGATAAACCAATGCCAGTATCTGTGTTCACTGAATCATTCATTTTATCAGATACATTTGATGTTTTGATTGAACATGTAATGAGAGATTTTGTGAAATCTTGGTATCGGAAATTTACAACAGATACACTGTTTACTGGCCAAGTTGAATATATCATCAAAATGGCAGCACAGAATATTGGAAGTAGAATTCAAAGAGTCGATTGGGCTGATTTTTTAGTTAGAAAAATGCTACCTATCATCACTGATCATTTTGAAAAATTTATCGAAGCAGATGCTGCGGTTAGGAGAAACTCATCGCGACCATTAACCGAGTCAAGAGAATTAGATAACGCGGTGGCTGAAGAGTTTAAAAAAAGATATTTGTTACACCCTGCTGTGGTTGCCAAATCTTATGAATATGAAACATTCCGCAAACAATGGTTGAGGAACCGGGTATCTGAAGTGTTGCCATCAATTTTAGATCCTAATGATGTGGATGCTAAAATTGCTTTTGCATTGGTTAATGATATTGTTTCGAGCTCGGTAATTTTCCCAGTAGCTAACATGCTATCAGATCCAGATTTTTGGAATCAATTGGTAATGAAGGCAGGTAAAAGTACATTACAAGATCAACAAAAAGTTTTAAAATTAAGACAGGCGTTAGATGAGCATGCCAAACAACAACAATCACCAAAGAAAGGAAAAAATAAAGTATTGAAACTAAGTCCCTATGCATCTAACCAACAGTTTGAACATTTTATTAGAGGTATTTTTAAACTCAAAACTATTAGTGAAACAAGACAAACGAGGTATTACATTTTGGTGCAGTTGAAACGAACGAAACGAGATTCAACTGTAGATAATAATGTCTATGAGCAACGATTAAATAAGGCAATGAGGGCTGTTGATAAACATATTAATCAGTTAAATTTGGGCCTGAGTGGAGGTAGTAACAATAGTGGAGATTCTAGCCCTAGTGTTGCTGCTGCCAGCCACGCCGCACAGTTTGAGGCTCATGGTGCTGATTTTAAAAATAATTGGGAAGATGTACGAGAAAGCTATACGCTACAACAAATTTTGAATGATTCTGCTTGTTCGTTATATTTTATGGAGTTTATGGATCAGCGTAAAAGGACTGGGTTGTTACAATTTTGGATGACTGTTAATAGTTTACGAGACGCCTTTAAATTTGAAGGTGAAGATTCGGACCCGTTGGTTGGGCTGCTGACTACTACCAAATATGATGAAAAAGATGAGAAAATGACAAACAAAAATGACATTCTACAAATATATCATTCCTATTTAAAAGATAATCCTGTAGTTGATATTGGTCGTGATAATATGTCAGCAATTGAAAATTTTACGACTTTCCAAACTCCAGAGGATTATAAAAAGGCAAGAAAGTCGTTATTAGATGGCCAGCAGTTAGTATTTGACAAAATTGAAAGACGGGATTTATTAAAATTTAAGCAGAGTGACTTGTTTTTAAAATTTTTGGCATCGAGCCCTGCCCCTGAAGCCACCCAAAGAAATAATAACGTTGATCAATTACAGATGGATGGTATTTCAGAATTTTCCAAAGACCTAATTACTACTGAGGAATCACTGGAAGATGTTGAAGAAGCATTTAATCATATTATGAATCAAAAACCTGTAGATGATGAAAAATTGGATGTGGACTCTAAAGAAATCCATTTAGCGGCACCTGGTGATTTAGGATTGACTGAAGCAATTAGTATCTTGACTTCAGATATCGAAAGATTGTATTCGCAATTGACAGTACTGGAGTCGTTGCTGAATAAAGCAGAATTAACAAATAATACCACTCAACTACGGATTTTAAATAAGAGTAAATCATCACTAGAAAGAGAAATCCAACGCAAAGAATTGCAACGTCAACAATATATTGTACAAGAAAGTGAAAACAGTTTATATGGGCGAACTAGTATTCGAATCCAGTCATATATGAATGCCAGGGATTTGAATGGTGAATATGTGTTGTATATCATTGAAGTTACAAAATACTCCAAACCAGAAGGAGAGGTTAATGCTGGGTGGATTGTTGCAAGACGGTACAGCCAATTCTTTGAATTACACCAGCATTTGAAAAGTATAATACCTGAAGTAAACAAACTAGATTTCCCCAAAAAACGAATGGTATTGAAATTTCAACAAAAATCCTTTATTGATAATAGACGAATTTCACTGGAAAAATATTTACGGAGTTTATTAACAATGAGTGAGGTTTGCAAATCAAAGGCTTTTAGATTATTTTTATCATCGGAAACTTTTTCCGTTGATTCTTTAGCTTCTACTAGTAGCACTACATCACCCAATATGGAAAATGATATGAATGATGATTTGAGTAATTCCATAACTTCAATTCGAAACGTTACGAGCGCTTCAACGTCCAGTACTGCATATGCTAACGATGAAGATAGTGTAATTATTGATAGCCCCGAATTGGAAGAAACTAGTACCCAGCCTTTTGTTCAACCAATATGTGACGGGTTTATCCAGTTCTTTGGAGTCAATAAACGGAATTCATCTAATTGGCTTATGGGACGAGCTACTGTGGTGGTAATCCAACAGTTATTAGGGGGGACCATTGAAAAAAAGATCAAAGAGATTATTCAAGATGCAACGAGTTCACAAAAGTTGAGTGATATCGTCCAGCATCTGATTGAATCCATGTGGCCGAATAATTCGTTTAGGCAACGGGGGAAATCCGACATCCGAACGTTGACAGATCGTATCAAAACGAGACATGATGCAGAACGTGTTTTACAACAGTTGTTGGTTGATTCTTGTTCGCGAGTCGTTGGAATAGGAAGCAGTCGATACGCGTCGCGGAACCTATTTGCAATGTATCAAAATGAAGTTTTGAATGCTAATCTGGTTTATACGTTGATAGATAAAGTTTTGGATGAACTTTTTTAACTTATAATTTTTATTATTATTAGAAATGTAAATACACTAGATAAGTAAATTAATAATTTGACTTCGCAACCTCTTACTGCTGCTTATGAAAATAAAGAGCCGAAGTTTTCCTACATGCTCTAGCACATTTATGTCTATAAACGCACGGTATTGACTTAACTATTATGTACGTCAAGTGGGTATCTGAAAAAAAAAAAATTTAAAAAAAAAATAAGGGGTCAGCGATCTCAATTGGTTTGAATTTTTGTTTAAACTTGTGGTAAAAAAACGATTTTTGTTTCCTGTTCCGTTTTTTTTTTTTTTTTAATTTTTCTTAGTTTAATTTTTTTTTGTTTTCTCCCTTTTTATATTTTTGTTTTATTTAGACACGCTTCTTTTATTTTTTAATTATTTTTTGTTTAATCCACTATTACAACAACAATGAGCAGCCCTGGGGGCTCTTTAAAAAAAGAACGCTCAGGACGTAAACAGCATAATAATATGCTACATACGTTGAATATGCCAGCGGCGTTTAAGGCATTGAATACCACTGATAACAATGGTAGTATAAATAAAGAAGACAACGAGCAAGCTAGCAATAGCACTGGGTCATCACCGACAACGCTAAAGACTAGTAAGTCTAGCCCATCATTAGATCAAAAGACCCGATTTGGTTTAATCCCAGCGGAAACTAATTCTTTGGGATATACTGATAGTACAACTATTGAAATTAATCGAGATCACAGTGATGATGAATCAGAACATAAAAGTGAAGATGAATTGGAACACAAAAGTGGTGATTATAAAGGTGATGAAGAGTATGAAGCAATTCAGAGTCATATGGATGGCCTGAATATTACTAATGATTCTAACAACAATAATAATAATACTACTAACAACGAGACTGCTAATAATAATACTGATAATAATACTGACAGTGAAAACATTTTGGAAAGTAGAAGATCAGCAACAAGAGTACGATCTAGTATGGATTTGAGCAATAATACACGAAGTTCTAGTAGAGATCGATATGGGTTTAGAAAAAAAACCAACTGGGTCACGGAAGACGAATATGATGAATGGTGGGATTCATATGAGCCATATGTAAAGCGACGAAAGAAGAAATGGATAAAATTAATGAAGGATAGTGGGCTTTATCATAACAATGAAAATGAAGAACCGCCGGTTCGATTTCCACCAAAAAATGAGAAATTGAAACGATATGTACGTAAAGGTATCCCGGCTGAATGGAGAGGAAATGCATGGTTTTGGTTTGCAAAAGGACCTGACCAACTAAACAGCCATCCTGGACTGTATGATAAGTTATGCCGGCAAACTAGTAATTTGAAGAATAATGATACAGAATTAATTGAACGTGATTTGCAACGAACATTCCCAGATAATGTCCACTTTAGATCAAACGAAACGCCACAAGTTGAAACGCCGTTAGTTGAAGCGTTGAGAAGAGTTTTGACATGTTTTTCGGTTTATATGCCTAAAATTGGCTATTGTCAGAGTTTGAATTTTTTGGCAGGAATGTTATTATTATTTATGGATGAAGAAAAAGCATTCTGGATGTTGGTGGTTATTACACAACGATATTTACCAGGAGTTCATGAAGTTAATCTAGAAGGTGTATCAATCGATCAGGGAGTGTTAGTTTTGTGTATTAAAGATTCATTGCCTACATTATGGGGTAGATTGGGGGTTAATTTCGAGGGGAAACATGATGTTAATATACTATCGAATTTACCTCCAATTACACTGTGTACTACACCATGGTTTATGAGTGGATATATTGGAGTTTTACCAACAGAAACAGTTTTGCGAGTGTGGGACTCTTTTTTCTTTGAAGAAAGTAAAGTATTTTTTAGAATTGCATTAACAATTTTGAAATCCAGCGAACCATTAATTAGCAAGATGAACGACCAAATGGAGATTTTCCAACTAATTCAAAACTTACCAAAGAAATACATCAATGCATCAGAATTAATGGAAAAATGTTTCAAAAGACGAAATGGGTTTGGACACATTTCGCAAAATGAAATTGTTAGATTACGACAATTTGTACATGACCGACGGCAACTGCATACTATCAATGAAACTCAGAGCTTGATGAATGGTACTAACCACAATACAGGTAATAATTCCTTTATAAATGGCAGCACAACTGATCTGGCCAGTATTACCAGTACTACTAATAATACTGGTACAGATTTGGACGAATTTAAAAAATTGAAACCAATTGGAGGTCGAAAAGGACTACATTTAGCAAGACGAATGAAGAGTTTAAAAAGAAATAGTTCATTAGCTCATTAAAACGCCTAATTATCATTTAATCTAATTCAACAAACAAATTTTTTTTTTTTTTTTTTTTTGCTAGATTGATTCTTTTCTTAATTGTTTTACTAGAATACTTTATTACTTAATACTAATTTTTACCAACCGCTCTTCAATCTAGCATATGCAATATCTGCCTTTTGTCCCCCCAATCTTGTAACCAAAATTTGTTTAATAGCGTCCCAATCGCCAGCATCCAAATCCACAATCTCACCCTGTTGAGGGTCTTCGTCTTTAGGAGATTGGGCAGCTGGTTCAGGATTGCTCAACATAACCGTTAGCGATGCCTCATCTGTTTCAAATACATCTTCCAACACCAATGAATCCAACAAAACTTTGCCCTTGTTTAGTAACCGGATATTTGAAAGTTTGTAGCCGGACTGATCCAACTTTTGATCTTTAAACACTTGTTCTTTAATGTTGTACACTGTGTTATCGCCTGGAATTTTTAGTGTAGTGTTGAATTTAGTGCCCTTGATACATTTCAATGTAATCGTTTTGGTACTGGTATTGGAAGCGATGGAAGATGCATGGGCCTTTTTCTTCTTTGGTTTGGGCATTTCTGGTAGAGAAATTAGAGGCTTTGAGGAGAGGTTGGTGCACACATAGTCGTCGCCTAGTTTTTTGGAGACGTTGCTTGTTAACAGCGATAAAAATGCTTTGGTGAATGTGTGTTCGTCGATAGTTTGTGCAGCACTCATTGTTATTTTTGTATTGCTGTGGGTGTTGGTTTGGTAAAAAAAAAGGTTGGTGATATAGTTGGGAGTAAATAGCTGTACACAAAAATTTATATATATATTTTCGAATCATCTTTGACAACTTTTACGTGCATTACGCGTACTATTACGTGTACTATTATTTTTTGAATACTAAATTCATCCAATTTCAATTTTTTTTTTTTTTTTTTAATTTGAAATGATTAATGTATAGAAGAATTGTAAAGAAAGATATATTAAAACTTTGAAATTAATACAAAAATTTTGTTCAAAGAAAAAGGATATCAATTAAAATTACCTATAAATAAAAACAGAATGAAAAAAAAAACAAGACCAAGAACAAATATATAAATAAATAATAAAAATAAACAAACAAATCATGATCAATTAATTTAAAGTTCCGTTATTGTATTCATCTACAATCTGTTGGAACGTGTGGACGGGAGGGATTCGACTTATATCACGTTTAATTACCTTTGCGACTCCATTAATTGAAGTTACCCCAGTCATATTTTTGTAAATCTCATCAGCTCTTCTAAGCATGAGATGCAAATTAGCGTCACCACCAATTAAACTTTTCACCCACTCCAGTTCGTTGAGCAGGTGAATACGACGATAATAGAACTGGCTTTCTGTATTATTTCGCCAGTTCGAACCATAGTTTTCCTCCATAGACTTGACTGAGGGTGATATTAGATTTAAACCAATATGCCATTCTTTCCAAGCCTCTGTCACAGTTTTGATATTTCGATTAAACTTGTAAGTTGCAAGAGTTGTTGATGGTGCTGTAGCTTGTTCTTGAGTTGAAGGTGTCACATCCTCTTGTGGCTGTTCCTGAACCGGTTGCAACTCTGAATTTTCTGTTTGTAAATGTCGGTGGGAATTGTGATTTCGATGCTGGTATCTTCTTGCATTTTGAGCGTTGAAATTTTTTGGTACTTCACCAGTTATGAAATATGTTAATGTTCCACTTGAACTATTGGAAATAATTTGCAAACTATGCATAAGAACATCTCTTTGCATTTCTCTTTTAGCCCGTTCTTTCAAAATCGATTCTATTCTATCCAATCTGTGAGCAATGCTGACCAAAATATTCTTCATTTCAGCTTGATCTTCCTTGAAGGTATGCAAATCAGCACGAATACTGTTCAGACCACCAAACAATCCAACTAATATATGATTAATATTATCCATAGCATTTTTTTAGTTCAGATATTTTACTACCTACACCCATGGGCTGAGTGCTGTTGTGAGTGTCGTTGGTCGCAGCATTGACCATGTTTTGTCTTAGCCTAGCACCACCACTACCACCACCGTCAGAAGGTGCTGGATTTGCATAAGTAGTTGAATGTCGTACTCTCGCCATATTAAAAATAAAATAAAAATAAAGATGAAAAAAGCAGGGCAAAAAAAAAAAAAAAAAAAACAAACAAATAAATAAATAATTCAAAAAATAATGCTACTCTAGTCTGAGTTTAGACAGATGATGGGCAATTGAGTATATATTTTGGTTACGCATGCGGCCCGGAGCTTCTAGGTGTGTTTATGACCATGATTCTTGCCACTCCCAGCGAAACTTTTTAAATGAAAATACTCTCTCTATATATATATATATATATAGTATTGAATAGTATTAGTATATAGTAGATTAGATGGCTAAAGTACATAATAAATAAATTAAATATAAATAAATAATATAATGATAAGCTTATCGACTTTTCAATCCAAATGCAGTCTTGAACCCTTGTTGGATCATATCAACTCCTTCAGGTACACTATCGAACTTCAAAGCTTCCAATAATTGTTGACCAACAATATTACTAAATTCCATATAATCATCTCGTGGCTTTTTAGCAAAATATAATTTCTTTCTTGATAAATATTGATGACATAGTGACTTGTTGGTACTACTAGAAACAAATGTTCGATTTAATGACCATTCATAAACCTCCTTTTTAAACAAATTGATAATCAATGCTCTTGAAATTGTTAAAGTAGTTTCAACAGGTTTATCTTCATTTTTTGAGTCACCGTAAGTAATTGTTGGTGCATGCGAAGAATTATTAAATGTATGCTTTACTTTTTTTGAGTTATTAAAAGTCTTTTTCTTTTCACCATCTCGAATCATAGCTCTAGCAATTTTTTCTTCCAATTCCCGGTTCATGGTAACAGCTTGTACACCAAATTCAGGATGGAAATCAGGTATATGGCCCGCAATTGGTGGCAAAACAATTGGTTCATAAATTTGATCATCATTTTCAATTGCTTCTAATGGTGCCACTTCCAAAACCAGTGATCCATCATCTTCTTCAACAAGTTCATATTGCAAAGCGCTGGTATCGCTACTAGCCGGCGATTCCAAAATATCAGAATTATTAGGAGTATTGCAATTAGTGCTTGAGTTCGAGTCAAAAAAGCCATTTTCATTCGAGCATTGAGGACTTGATAACCTTGTAGCATTTCGATAGTCTGATGAATTGTACCGAGCAAGTGGTGGTCGACCAGCCATACCAAACCCATTGGTGTTCATGGAAGTAGATAGCTCATTAGGGGTAACATTACCAATGTTGGAATCATAAAATCCGTATTCTTCCGAAGTAATTGATCCAAAAGATCCAACTTCAGATCTCGATGATGATGGCCAAAGGCTGGACAAATAGCTCGAGCTTTGACTATTACCGAACAATCCATCGTCTTTATAAAAATTGCCAGCTCCCAAACTTCCAAAGAAAGTCTTTCTCAACCCATCTATTGATGGGTATCCACGGCTATTGATGCTATTGTTATTGGATAAACTGTTAGATAACGAAGCACTTGAAAATGTTGGCCGGATAACATGAGGCATCGTACATGCTGATGTAGATTCGCCAGCAGGAGCAGCGGCAGATTTTGGAATCTCCCAACCACCTCGTTCGCCACTCCAATGAGCTTGAGAAAATGATCTTCTTGGTTGTTGTCTAGACCCTGTTGGCATTGACCCGCTTGTTGCCGGGCTACTACCGCCATTGCTATTAATAGTACTAGCATTGTTAATGCTACTACAAGCACTTGGATGCCGTTTATGATGATTTGATCGATTTTCATTCCAAAATTGTTGATATTGATTTTTTTGGAGATCTGTAGATTGGTCATATAATAATGACGTTAGAATAAATAATAATCTTCTAGAAGGAATACGATTGCTCCCCACAATAATAGTTCTAGTTGGTGGATCACCGATTGGTCCTGGATTTAGTTTACTAGCATTATTGATTAAATTGTTGTTGCATTTAATAAATGAAGCAATTGCAGTCGTTAAAAATCCGTCTGGTTGGTTAGAATCCAATTTATCAAACATGTGTTTAACTTCATTATACAAATCATTCCAACGGTTTTGTCCAACCAATACTCTTGGGATTCTAACTGCACCGAAAAATCTAGATTTAAAATATTCAACTGCCAATTTTAACGTATCGTCACCATCTAATATCAACCGCTTCTTTTTCATATTAGAATATCGCCTTTTTTTATATTCTCTTAATGCTGGCGGTAATGTTTCACACAACCGTTGGAAAACAACTTTTTGCAAATCACTCATTGCCAGAGTTAATTCATCCCAATGACTTGTCAAAGCATCTGATTCTGCATCCAAGTTAAACATTACACAGAATCCACAGTTGATCTCTTGGGTTAGTGGGGCTTGGTGATCTCCCTCATCATTATTTTTGGGATTCCACCCATTCATTTCATCTTCCTGTTCTTCTTCATTATCTTCCGTCTCATCTTCGTTCCCACTTTCATTATGGGTATTATAACTCCTGGACCTACTTTGATCATCTGGGACGATTTTGGTTGGAATACTGTTATCTACATAACCATTCGCCCCAATACTGAATATTCTACTCACGATCCATATACGTTTACCATTCTCTACCGCGCTCATTGGGTGTAATTTTGTGATATTATCCGTAAGTTTGATAGGGAAACTTCCAAAACAAACATCTCTCATGACTTGATAAGATATTGAATCGAGTTTTGAATATGTTGATGTTGATGATGATGAAATTGATAGCGGAGATGATGGGAGGTTGCTGTTATTATTATTATAAGTTGGAGGAGGTGAAGGTATTGGGTAAGGTATCTGATTATTGCCAATAGTCAGGGCACGCTTATGATGGCCCATTCTTTTATTGTTGGTACCGTTCAAACTACCAAAATAATCACTAGGTTCAGGTATATCGCGGCTTGAATCGTAAACAAAATCATCCATACAGTTCAAATCTACTAAAGCCACTACTCTAACATTTTTACCAGTTAAATCTAGGTTCTTTTCATTATTGGTCAAATTATTCGATGATCCGTATAATAAAGCTCGCGTATCAGCTTCCTCCAAAACTGATACTGGTTTTATTGATTCTTCTTTATTGTTTGCTATTGCAGATGTGTTGGGCACACTAGAGGCGAACAGCCTTCCAAGCATGTTGTTGTTTTTATAAATAAATAGTTGGTAGTGGTGGTTGTATCGGTTATGTTGGTCTTTTTATTAGTTACAAAGAGCTACGCTTCTTTTTTATTTTATTTTCCTTTTGTTTGTTTGTTATTTCTTACTCAAGCGTTTAAAAATTAGACATTTTTTCTGTAGTATCGTGACTCAATTTTGTGTACTTGGTATTGGTATTGTTGCTTTAAAGTAATAAACAAAAAGATTAAAGAATAAGGTTGATTGACGATCTAAGGGCGATTATCGTCGTTCTATTCTAAAAAATTTGAATGATTGGGGAGGGTGATGATAGTTTGTGGAGGAGGGTTTAAAAAAGGAAAAGTAAAAAAATAAAATAAAATAAAAAAAGAATAAGAAAAATTAACAAGAACAAGATACGAACAATATATGGGTTTAAGCTAAATTTTACGTATTACTAAAAAGGCTCTGATTAGTGGGAAGGAAATGAGTATAATAATTTTCTAGACATTATCTTAGACCAACTAGGATTAGCTTATTTTTATTATATCTATGATCATATTTTTTTTTTCCTGCCTCCTAAGTCACCTTTTTTGCTTTTTGACTTAAAAACCAAAAAAAAAAAAAAAAACAAAAAAAAAACAACCTTTTCTCCCTCAGCAGTGCACTAAAATTAATCGGGAATGAGGCGTCAGAACCGGACCATTTTGAGCATTTTACCTTATCTCTTATTCTACACTATGGGGTTATTTTAACTTTGTTATTTAAGTACTTGATTTCTGCTCAGTTCACTCGATATTTCAGCTATGGATAACATGTTCTTCAAGAAATCTAGTGATTGTTTTGATACATAACATTTGCAACGAGGTGATCAAATAAATCTAGAGGGTTGGATTTAATCGGCCCCGGGCCTACCTACTTTGGCGCAGCTCAACTGGCCCGATTTTTAATAATTCGACAACGTTTCTTTTTATGCGCGATTTCTGGACCATCCAAGCGCTCTGGCAATCTTCCAAGCAGCTAAAATATGTACACAGTACAGCTTATAACCCCGATTCTTTTTGTTCCATTATTAATAGCCGCAACAATACATTTTTTTTCTTTCTTATTTTTCTGGGGTTTGGTCTATTAACACTGGAATTACACGCTACCAATAGCAAAAGATCAGCGGTTTATTTTATTCTCCCCCGTTCTTTGTTTGCTTATTGATAAGATGGCCAGATCTGATTCATATTATAATTGGTTTATTTCTCTCAGCCAAAGGGCCACTGCATGGGAAAACTTGACATCAAAATAGATTATGGCAGGTATACTATCTGTGTTTCTGTCTGTCTAGTTTAAGGTATAGAAAAATATTTGGGGGGGTTTTTTACCTGAATGGTGGATTATGAGTGTTAGATTATTGTAATCGGTAAGATATGATACAATATTAACAGTGTCTAGAACAATTCTCCAGTTATTCGAAACTTCAAACAGTTAAGGTACTTTTTGGCACTGATTTAATTACCGCTATTACTTGTATTAAATTTGTTGTTTTTTTAGGGAGATAAGCAGTAATTAATGCTTATGAAAATAAAAGCTTTTTTCACAAGTCATGATTTCTGAATTGTTAATTATAAGTGTGTTGCGTTTTTTAAGGTTAGGATAAATCAACACGCTACTATTTTTCACTGTTATCTAGAGTTTTGAAGTATCCTAACGTGTTCAAGTGGCTTTTATCAATGGTACCTCTGGTACCACAAAATATGGCTGTCCAATTGCAATTAAACCGGCCCCGCTAACTCAAATATGACAGCTTTTATCGGTCAAATAACAATAAAATACCATGACCTACTTTGCTAAAAATATTATTATTTAATTAAGATAATACTTCCGTGTGATCTAATTATTACAAACTTATATATTTATGATCGCATATATCAGATGCTTATGTTGGGTTATCCAAGCGGTAACTAACAATTAATAATTGAGCAGCGGAAGGGGAAAGAAGAAAGAAAAAAAAAGAGATATATCCATGAATAATTAGCTGAGAAGTGTTATCATATAAACGAACGGTAATTTTTTGAAATTGTCTTAAGTTGGATCTGGCTATTAGAGGATTGTGGGAGTAATATTGAAAAAAGAAAGATCATCTATTGAATCCAGTAAGCACCTAAATCAACAGGAGAAAAGGAGAAGGCTTTTATCTTTTAAACTTGATTAATATCTGAGTATTAAATGAACGTTGATGAAGCGATTTTGTAGTGCAAGGTATGAAATGAAACAAAACAAAACAAAAAATAAAAAGTCTAAGCGGTGTCTTTTTTCGGATTAAATTCGAACGTGATCGAAATTGATTAAATACTAAAATTTTAATATTACGCCGCTAGGTTAATTTTTTTTTTTTTTTGGTAAAAAGTCTGCATTATGGAAATAGTACAAGCCAAGGTTATATTTCAAATAATAGTGCCAGGTCTAAAATTACAAGGTTAATAATATATACTTAACAACTGGCTTAAACCTCAGCTTATGAATAGCGATATCACGCAGCTGGTGTTTAAGACCTCCTATTTTACAAGAGAGCTTAAATAACATCTCGACTGAGTTCGAGATGATAGTGGTTTAAGTTACTTGTTTGAATCATCTTTGAAAACATTCCAATTATATGAACTTATCATTTAGCTCATATTTAGAAAATGCTGGATGCGGCCGACAACTTAAATTCAATTTGGAACAGTACATGATGATGATTAATCGGCTTGGAATCTTTACTGCATTAGTTAATTTATGTGGTACCCCAGAAATGGAAAAGATAAGCCTATCGACCCTAACTTCCAACATGCATGCCTGTGGAAAAAGGGGCCTGTAAGGAAGGCTTAAAACTTGCAAACCTTTTATGAGGTTAAATTTTTATTGAGAGGGGAAGGGGGAGCTTGTGAAGTAGGCCGTCTATGACTATTAAGAATCGACCGCGAATTTTGATGATGGTTAGAATTCTGTGCAAATTAAGGGTTGGTGGACCGATCGCGAACAAATATAGGAGTGGTTTAAAAGTTCTAACTGTCTCTAATGAGATTAATTATTTTTGTTTTAAACTGAATGTTGATACACAGTCTTTAAGGATCATCCCGTTCTTTGCAATTTTTAATATTATGCAATCGAGATTGTTCACATAAGTTCAAGCTAGGTCTAAATTGATTGACTGCGTTAAGAATGATCAGTTTGAAGATATCTTACTTATTAAAAGTGCACAGCGGTTCCCCCCAATGTTTAATATGTACGCTGGGCCAGCGCCGATATTTATTTTCTCCGCACTATAAGCGCGGTGACCAGCTAGCGCATGGTAAATTGTTGACCTATAGCTACTGCCGCTCAAAACCACAGGTTGAAAATTCTCAACGCCAAAAAAAATTTGAAAACCGTTTTAATTCTGGACTGTCACTTCCCTTTTTACTCAGTCTTCTTTTTTTTTTTTTTCAATAGTCAATAGGCCAATTTTATGAGCTAGACAGAAACGTCTTAAACGCAAGTCGAATAATATCTCTTGTTTATTTATTTTCCATCACATCACGCGGGGTTAGTATTTTGACTCGCTTATCAACGATCTGTCTGTAAGTTATCAACTTGTAACACAAGGATTTTTACTCAATTGGTAAGCTGCCTTCGGGGTTACAAAACTTTCACAATAATTAATTAAGACTGCATCAATTTTACATTTTATTCATAATCATTATTTAAGATGTTGACATTCCAGTTGATACGAAAACGTAAGTATGTATGCCAAATAATTATTTGGTGCCCAAAAAAGTTATTTCTAAATTGCGGGATGATGGCCCAGTAATACTTGATAAGATGATTTTTGGTTGTGGAAAAAGATATGTCGTAAAAAAGTCATTAGCATGTTCGCGTGTCTTGACCTATAAAGAAAAAAAAAAAAAAAAAAAAAAAAAAACAGTTACAAGTGTGCATAGTTCATATCAGTTTGTTTTGATGATATCCATGTCATTGAGTTCAGATTTTGACAGGGGTTGAAGGAAATTGTCTGTATCAACTACAGTAATCAAAAAAGAGAAATGTAATAGCATTTTGATAGACTGTTTTATTATGATTACAAAAATATATACAGTGAACTGGCGGAATTCAAATGTATACCAGTAACATGGCTAATTTTGACAATGAAGATTCTCGTGGTTGCTGCACTAATGATGTTCGCGATTATTTTGAGCTATGAAGATTTAAAAAGAGATTTATGGAGTTCAACGAAGATATTAGAATACTGGAAAAAATAGCAAACCAAAGCTCCTTAATATTTTTTTTTTTTTTTTTTCTACCCACACATTGTCAGACCAAGATTGGAGGTTATATTCCCATTCCGCAATAAGTTAAATATAAGCTAACTTAAAAGAATCAACATTAGCTGCCAAACTGGCTGCGCCGCATATTCGTAAGGGTGTTATTAAACACATTTCTTTACACCCAGATGCAGCAAATCTATATATTTCCCGGGTTGATACTGGCGATAAAGAGTATACTGTTGTTAGTGGATTGAAAAACTTTTACGCTTTGGATCAATTACTAAATAAACAGGTTACGTTATTAACTAATTTGAAACCATCAAAGCTCCGTGGTATCACATCTGAAGGAATGGTTTTAGCAGCTACTGAGTTCCAAAAGAGCACTAGTGGAGAAGAGCCACCACAAATCGAAAGTGTGGAGTTGGTTAGCCCGCCACATGGGCTGAATATTGGCGATCGAATCCATTTTTATGCAGCCGCCGGTGATGCTTTTGGTAAAATCGATGGAGAACCCAAATCGGTGATGAAATCCAAATTGTGGAAATCTATCCAAAATCATCTGATGACTAATGAGAATTATGAGGTTGAGTATCGAGATCCTGAAACCAACCAACGGTTCAAGCTAGGGGCTTATGATGATACTGCTGCCGAAAATAGCGAAGAGTGGTGTGCTGTTGAAACTATCGGAAATGGACCGGTCTCTTAGCGGATGTTAGTTTTTGAAAAAAACTAGGCTAATTATGCACGTGAAAAGAAAAAAAAAAGCCGCAGATCTGTTTCGCCGTACACTGCCAAATATACAATCAAGCCCTTAAGGTATAGTGTGAATAATTTGGGCTAAAGTATTTTTTGTAAATAATGTGCACTTTTGGATATTAAAAATCATAATGAAGCTGGTTAATTGATAAGTTAATTGAAACGCTTACCCTTATCTTTTTATGGAACCACTAAGATAATAATTCATGAGAACCGTCTAGGCATTTGATTCTAGTCTGAGACATTATTGATTCTTTTTTTTTTTTTTTT